>CM042229.1:1595000-1740000 GCA_023566465.1 Cottus gobio | reverse complement strand
TTGGACGTCTGTTTTAAGCAATTATCAATGAGGTTTTTTTCTCCCATACAAACTCCCTCAGCGAGCAGAACCAGTACTTTAATCCCAGTTGGGATTAAACAGAAACACAGATATGGCAGCGGCAGACGCTACGCAGCTCAATACACAACAGGCCTCTGGATTAGTCTCCATCATGTATGGATGCAGGTGGATTGAAGGGATAAACAGATATGGAAACCTCATTGTGGAATAAATATCCGCAGCTTAAAATCTTACTGCTGCTTTATTGTTTAAGACCTGGTGCCTCTGGACCTGAACTCCTGCTGGGACCGGGTCCTGGAGGACCTCTTTGTGTCCCGATAGACGGGAGTTCGACTCCTCGGGTTTCGCGTTAACGTTAAAGATCTTGAACTTCCGACGCAAAAGCCGATCTCAGGTGAAAGTTGAACACTCAATCGGCCAACAATCAGATGACGGAAATCAATTCGCAAGAACGTCCGATCCTTTGGACTCTTCTGGGTATTGAGGGTCCACACAGCCTTCCAACAGCTACCTGTTGCTGCCATCTTTAGCTTTGGTTTTCAATCCATACCTGTGGTTTCACATACTCGGGCTGGTCCAGCAGAGAGTTCCCCCTCAAACACAGGAAGAGAGTCAAGTACTTCAAATATGTGTTTGGTTCTTGGGTGGCTGTATCACGAAGTACATGGATTCTAGTCTTAACTTCTCAGAAAGCAAAAACTAGATCAAATAGATGTAAATTATCAATGTCTTGGGAATCATTTTTGTTTCAATTAATTGCCATAAATTTGAAACGCTGGTGATCCCACAAGAACTTCAAATAAAATCTCAAACTCCAATTTGATGAATGCCAGCAATCAGTCACTCCTGTTGAAGAAATTCTATAAGATGCATACAAATAAGATGTGAGTCCATCATAAAACAAGACCGCGGCTCTTAACCGTGATGCTCCAGAATCAGAAACAGGGAACATGTCCTGAAGAGACGTAACGAGGGCATGCGGTGATGTTGTGTTCAGGGTGTGGTGGAGTTTTGGTTCCCGGCCTTTTTTAAATGTTCCACCAGAAGGAAATGTCCCGTTAGCCGTGCGGCATCGGGTTCATGCTCAGATGAAAAACTGGAAGCTGGACGTCCGCTTCTCATCAGCACTAAGCCGAGGAGGCCCGACGAGTTTTGGATTAAGTGGAAAGAAAAGAGATGATGCCTCCGCTTGAAATGATGATCCATGTACCAGACCTGTTTACGTTGGTAATCTCCGAGGCCTTGTGCAATCAAAACATCACTAATTTCACTGCCGATTGGAAACTGTGACATCTGCGTCTTCAGCACACTTCAAGGAGGACTGCTTCAAAGAAGGAGAAGGAAAGAAAGAGAGAGGCAACTGGGAAGCATCCATTCCAAATAATAGCCCTAGTGATGAGGAGGTGACTTCATCCTCGTCCCGCTCACATGTTTTGAAACAGACAGATATCCAAAGCAGTAAATATATCAGACTGTTGTGCATCTGTCGAGTGTTTGGCTTGAACCTCGCCTCGATGAGTCCAAGACTGGCTGCAAGTCCGTTTACTTCCTGTTGGAAGTTAGCCCGCTACAACGGTGCACATCAAAGATGGCCGCCGCTCTGCTACGTCTATTTCTCCGGTTCTCCTCTGGCTCCCCGTCCAGGACGATCACAACAAAGCAGAGCCGGCGGCTTTAGTTAGTGAGGCCCGCTTCCGCTGAGCGAGGAGCAGAGAAGTGCTTTTTAAACCCGTACGTCGTCCACACTCTGCAGAATCAATCAGGGGGGCTGAGAGCTCCACGCCGGGCAGCTCGACAGGATGGAGCCGAGCCGGAGAGCCCGCCTGCTCGAGAACAGGCAGCGGCTAAAACCAGCAGCGGCTAAAACCAGCAGCGGAGCCGCGACGCTATACGAAGCACGGAGAGCCTCCATTCCTCGTCCACACACTCTTGTCCCACGAACTATAGAAGGACAAGCTACGTAGCTAACTAGCATATATGTAGCATGGTAACATGCTTTAAGGCCGCACTGGTTGCAGAAAACGAGCTGAGCCAAGCTACGTAGCTAACTAGCTAACTAGCTACGTAGCTTTAAAGCATGGTGGAAACAGTGAGCTAGCTAACGTAGAGCTATATGCTAGAAAATGACAAACAAGAGAAGGACAAGCTACGTAGCTAACTAGCTACGTAGCTTTAAAGCATGGTGGAAACAGTCAGCTAGCTAACGTAGAGCTATATGCTAGAGAAGGACAAACAAGAGAAGGACAAGCTATGTAGCTAACTAGCATATATGTAGCATGATAACATGCTTTAAGGCTTCTGGTTGCAGAAAACGAGCTGAGCCAAGCTACGTAGCTAACTAGCTAACTAGCTAACCAGCTACGTAGCTAACTAGTTAGAAACACACACTTCTGACCCTCCTTCAAACTTTTCTCCTGGCGGGGCGTGAGCTTGTTTTCACCCTTTCCCAGTGTGCATCAGCCCCTCTGTTATTTAGGAATAACTATTTACGCTGCGGGGGTGACCATCAGACAGGTCCCGGCCACAGACACACACCTCCTCCCCCTTCACACACACACACACACACTCCAAACGGACTAAATAATCCCTCCACCTATTTGCACAGGAGAGATGAGGCCACGGCCTCACCTTCAGGGCACTACTTAACTCCTCGAGTCACTCGTTGAGTAATCACAGCATTCTCCTACCTGCCTGCCTACTGCCTAATTATAGAGAGAGAGTGTGTCGGACTCATTATTTAGCAATGCAGGCCTCACAGGTAGACAATTACCAGGGCGGATTTTGCATACTATTACTATTTTGCGGCTACAGTTGCATACTAAGGAGCCGGGGTCAGTACTGCAGCCTTTATGAAGCCACTTGTTTGAGCTGCAGACTTTGAGCTGCAGCAATGGACTAATTCTGGTCACATTCATGCATCTGTTCACCTTTAGGTGCTACAAGCCGTCTTGTGGTAGAATAGGAAAAATGTATTTGTTGTATTTATTTGGCAGAAAAATGCAGCAAAAGCTGCTCCAGGTTCTACGTGCATCTCACCTGTGTGTAGCTGCAGGTCCATTTTGATAAAGGAGTACAGAAAACAAAGCAGCTGACGTGAGGCTAGAGGTGAGAGGGCTTTGGGCGTCTGCGAGAGGCACCATGGGAAGGAGGTCCGTCCGCGTCCTGGAGGGAGGCCCGCAGCTCGCCTTTAATCCCTGCAGGATCCCTCTCTCAGAGCCGGGCTTTGCCTCGTGCGCAGCTCTTGGCCGAGTTCAAAAGGAAAGTGTAAGGGTGGGACAAATTTCACACTTTCTCCCATGTCTCTGGCCAAAAGAAGGAGGTTGTAAACTCAAGCATGTGGAGCTGGAGCTGTGCGCTGCCGCGCAGGCGGCGTCTCAGCGCGGCGGGCCGTGCGTGGGCTGCGCGTCCCGGACTGCGGACGTTTCAGAGCCGGAGAGCTGAAAACACATTTGATGCTTTTTAGAAAAGCATGTGTTCAATTTACATATATTTTTGTTCTTATGGTGTATTGTTTGTTTTATTTTTCCCGGCTTTATTAATTAAAAGGCTTAATCATCCGGGTTACAGCCGAAACCTAATTTAATCTCGGCTCCGTTAGACCCTATAATTTGCTTTTAGGGGGCATTTGATCCATAATTTCAATATAAATATGTTCCCTGGTGATCAGTGTATTTGCTTCATATGTATTTGATTCATAAAAGTGTTGCTTTTCAACCCGTGTTGTGTCTCTTTGCCGCTCAAAGACGCACGAAGGCCTGAAGGTTTCCACCCCAGCATCTTCTGGTTTTTATTTAATTCTTTCAGAAAATATCAATTACTATCTTTCTTTATTATCCATCCAAGGCAAAAAGCTGTGATTCAGCCACATTCACACGCAGCATTTACGCCCCGGAAGAAAACATAAATAAAGTACTGGCACATGTAAAACCTTTTGCTTCACGTCAAACCAACAGCAGCCACACTGATTTAAACCCGCCCGTAAATATTAGGAACAATGAAATAATCATCCGTTAACAAAGGCGCTGTAATGTTCGGAATGAATATCAATTAATTGACGAGAAGATAAACATAATTAGTGTCCAAACCCAAATTATCCTCAAAGGCTGTTGGCTATTAGTCATTATAATTATGCTATTTATGTACACATACTGCTGTCGCCTGGTGTGATTCTGGGTAAACTAGTAAATATCTTAGAGACAGAACAGGATAGAACATATATATCAGGCGTGTGTGTCCTTCTGAGTGAGACAGCAAACCATAATAACTGGTTATTATTATTATTATTATTATTATTATTATTATTACAGTTTGTCCAACACGAGTTTACAGGAAATATGTGTTGAAAATGGATTGCACACGGATGATGAGCTCATTTTAAAAAAGTTGAACTTTTCACACAATTTTTTTATTCACAGCTCAAACATTAAATTATAGAGAGAAGGATTTACGAGCAGCATAAAAACACCATTGCAGTTGTGTCATCATTAGATTTGCATATTATTATCATCATCACTATTATTATGTTCGGCATCACCGTACATTTAAGTATAATTATGACCCTTTGATCTTCCTCTGCTCGTTGTTCACATATTGGGGTTGAGACATAAGAATGAGGATGACAAATAATCTTAAAAGAGAGAGAATAGTAATAAGAGAGAGAATAAGGATGCACATTGGTGAGACAATGATGATGAAGATGAAGGGGCGTCGGCTGAGGAAGATCAATTTGAGGAATTTGTTGCAAAATAAAAATGATATAAAGATAAAACAGCAAAGGCTGTTATGAGGAGGAGATTGAGGGTGCACGGGATAAAGAGGATGACAATGGGGGGAGGTAGTGCCGGGGATGGGGGGGGGCTGCGGTGTCGTGACGTCACCATAAGGCGTGCTGCAGACCGCTGGCGAAGAAAACCAAACCAGCACCGCAGAGACGCGACCAAAGCGCTGAATATCGCGGACGCAGCGTTTACGCGCAGCCGACGCAGAACGTGGATTTACTGGACACCTGCATGGAGAGACTCTGAGGCTTTATTCCTTTTGTTCTGTCGTCTGCCTCCGGTGGGCACCAACTGGTGAGTACAACACACACACACGCACACACACACACACACACGCACACACACACACAACACACGCCTCGTCTGTCCGGTCGCTGGCTGCCGTCTCCATTTTGACCGTTTCCCGCTTTGGATGTTGCAGAGTCTCTCACACACGCGCACGAGTCCGCGGTGAGCGTGACGGAGAAAATGAAATGTTGACCAGTGCTGACCTCGTTAAGCAGTGCATGTTGTTGGCTACTTGGGTCAGAGAGGCTGCAGTGGCCGGAGGGACGCGGGAGGCGGACCGGATGCGTCTTTACGCACGGCGACGATTTACAGAGATAAACAGCAGCAGAGCTCAGCAGCTCCAGGAGAGTCTGTGCTGTCCAGAGTGCACGAGCATCACCGCCAGATGTAGCATGTGTGTAGACGTATTCATCATTTCACTATAATATCTGACTTTCATGAAGCAAATGAATATAAAGTGCGCGCCAGTGAAGCGTGTGAACACCGAGAAGAGCGAAGATTTACCGAGACAGAGCAGCCAATGGATTCCTGTAGATAAGATGTGTGTGTGTGTGTGTGTGTGTGTGTGTGTGTGTGTGTGTGTGTGTGTGTGTGTGTGTGTGTGTGTGTGTGTGTGTGTGTGTGTGTGTGTGTGTGTGTGTGTGTGTGTGTGTGTGTGTGTGTGTGTGTGTTTGTGTGTGTGGATGACAGTGTACATGTTTAGATTAGATTAGATTCAACTTTATTGTCATTACACATGTACAAGTACAGAGCAACGAAATGCAGTTTAGCATCCAACCAGAAGTGCAATAGCAGTAAATACCAATATACAGATAATAATAAGTATTTTACAGATAATAAGTTAGTGAACATGTGTGAAGGTCTTGGTGAATGTTGTACTTTTATTTTGGAATCGTCCATGATATTTATAAATGTGTTTAAATATATAAATAAGTGAGAATCCAGATGCAAAAATACTTTATTTTATTTTTTTACATTATTTTAGGCAGTGGCTCAAATCAGTTTTTTATTTAAATAAAAACTTACATATAACATTATTTGGTTTAAGAGAGGAAAACAAATATATTCTCATATATTTATAACTGTATTTATGGTATTTGTAAGTCTAATAAGCAGGATATGTTTCTTCTGTTTTTCAGGTAACTGGAATGGAACTGAATCTGTCGAAGAATGTGATTTCCTGCGGGGACGAAGGTATGACGTCTTCTCTTCACCACTATTAAATTAATACGTTTTCCTTATTGGAGTCACAACGCTAATAACTATGTAATAATAATCATATAAAGCAGAAGGGATGCCGTGTAGTCGGACCTTCACGTGCACCTCTCGAACTTGTTGTTGGCACATCTCACATGAAGCGGCTCTCACGCAATGTGTTTGATATGCATTATGATAATTAATGCACACACGAGGACATGACGATATGCGGACGGGTCAGATATGAGATGCAAATGTGAGCAACAGCATTTCTTACAATGACGCGTATTGACTTCTTTCTTATTGCGTGTGTGTGTGTGTGTGTGTGTGTGTGTGTGTGTGTGTGTGTGTGTGTGTGTGTGTGTGTGTGTGTTATAATGAAACAAAAACAAGATGACACGTCATATTGTTTTCATCATAACAGCATATTAAGGTGTTTTTCTGAATTTTAAGGAGGAGGGTTTCATAAAGCTGGCTTTGATCACAGACCAAAGAAAGGCCGTTAAATGGAGACGTGAGAACTTTGGAAAACATCTGCGGGTTTTCCAGCACATTGAAATGCCAGACGTGCACGTGAGACTGGTCGTGTGTGTGTGTGTGTGTGTGTGTGTGTGTACAGTCCTTTTTATTATGATTTTTTTATATTTTATTTGAGAAAATCGTCATTTTTAAAAATAATAAAGCAGCTTCAACATGAAAAGGTCAAGGCATAACGAGCACCACTCAAATTGGAAACATGATAATTGGAAAAGACAAAAAAAAGTTCTGCTTTGTTCAAGTGAGACCGGAAACCAGAATAAACGAACCTTCATTAGTTATGATGGAGATAATAAACATATGTGCGTTTTTATTGGGGGGTTGAAGGCTAATGGCCATTAAAAACGATAAATTCCTTTTTGTGTGCGACAAATATGTAATTTGTGAAGACTAATTCCATCCTGCACAGTAAACATGATGCTCCTCCTTATGGTATGCTGGTTATTAGAGCTTATTGTTTTATTTACGTCCCTTCTCCTGAGCGTGTTTGTTGCTTGTCAAACAGGCCTTGGACCAAGCGGGGAAACCATCACCAAGGAAATAATCAGCTCTGTCCTTCTCCGGTTACCCGGCGGGTCCACTTACACCCGGCTGCCCGGCCTTTGAGGCTGCTCGCGAGCTTTAATGTCCTAGAGGCCGTGCTTTGTTTTTAGGCCCCCGTGGCTGTTTGGTTGCCCTAATAAGAGAGAGGGGGAGGGAGGGGGGTATTATTAGTGTGTGTGTTTGGTGTGTGATTAACGGCAGTCGCGGAGTTTATTTTCTCTTCTTAGATATACAAATAGGAGTGTTTGCGTTCCCATTGGCCTCTGACCCGTCCTGCCGGATGGAAAGGCTTTCTAACGCATCCATCACACGCAAGTGCCCTCCGAAGCTGCGGAGGCGCGGGACGCGGGCAGGGATGCGGGCCGAGGAGGCCGCTATTTAGATTACCTCCATCTATCAGCTGTGGATATCTGCTGGAGGACGGAGGGACCTCTCGTGGGCTGTAAAGCATTTAATATCCCTGCGGGGACTGGACGGGTCAGCGGGTTTATGGGACTTTTATTCTGGTGATTCATATAATATTAGAGAAATTACCCTTTTTGGAACAGTACATGTTCCGATCGGCCTGGACACGTGAGGTTTCAGTGTATTATTCAGTTGCTTATTATAGCGAGACTTCTGTTCTTTTTCTGTAATGATAATAATCACCGTATTGACCCACGTGCAAGCAATGCACCCACTAATCCACAACCATCACGCACCCGTTCAGACTCCATTCTGTGAGCATAACTACCACCTGCTGACTCCGTGGGATGATGACCAGGTCCTCGAGGTCACCTTTTAACAAAAGCGTGCATCTTGTGCGCGGAATCCCACTTCCGCTCTCACCTGCTGCAGCTGCTGCTTCATCTTTATGTCTTCAACACGCATTTTGTGCGCATGTCTGCACCGCTGAATGCAGGTGGGATGCTGGTTTCAGTATAAGGGTCCAACTTCCGTCAGGCCTTTACTGCACACAGGCCACATGACGCTGGAGATCATGGTGATTATTAATAAACAAAACCAGTGGATTGCTTGAATCCTCTTCAGGATATTCAGACTTCTCCATATGAATTATGGAAGACCTGTAATGTGTAGAAATATAATCCAGAGCTCGGGCGGAACACGTGGAGATGGAAAAAGCCAACTGTTTGTTGAGAGCTTGCATAGTTGTCTTTTGAAAAGAAAGAAAAACGGCCTTCGGGGGAGTTTTCCGGTAGGACGGGGATCTCGTGTCAGAAGTCGCGTCATACAATCGGCAAGAACTCTCGAGACTGGCGCCGGGGATGGTCCGGGTCCCAGACGGGGTGCGCGCATGCGGGGCCGCGGCGAGGCGGCAGGTCGGCCGCTCTCAGGTTGCAGGAGAGACTGGCAGCTCCAGTCTGAGGGAAGGAGAACAATAATATTAGAAAAAGAGGAAGAAGAAGACGAAGAAGAAGTGTAAATTGACGACATTTGTGTTTTGCAGTTCGTTTTCTGGTAAATTGCTCAGAAACATAACAAAATATTCAAAATCGCAGCTCAGCTGATTTTCCTCAGATTATTTGTGAAGGTTTGGACTGTTTCTTTATGCAAGAGGAAACTTTGCTCCAGAAAAACAAAAACATGGAAACAAGTTTCTGAACACATTGGTAAATGTTTCCCTTCATTTTAGGGAAACATTTGATTTTAAGTCTTCAGTAAAATATGAAATCTACACATGTACAATCACAAAGGGCTCAATTATATAAACACAATATTAAAAACTACCCATGATGCACCAGATCTACTTGAACCTTAATGATTACAAGAAGGCCTCATTTGGCGCCAACATGACTTCAAAATGATTTATATTAAGACGTTTTGGCCTTCGTGTTTTGTGAGCATGCGCGTTTGCTCACAAAGAAAGAAGTGTGTTTCTGCTGCAGCTGCTGAAGTTATACTCTAGCGCGCGCACACGCACACAGAGAGAGAGAGTCCAGCAAATCAGCATCTGGACGGAGCTCTGCAGGCCTCCTCGGTGAAGGTTAGCTCACGGTAACCGCGCTGTGAGTCACTGGGCATGCGCGTGAGGGACGAGAGACTATAATTAGACGAGAAACATCTGCACTTTCTAATTCAATATTTTCATAATTTACTTCACTGGTTTGGATTCTGAGTTTGCTTGAATACTTGGAGTCCGAAGCCCCATTCAGGTCTGTAGAGGTCTGAGAGGGTCTGGATCCAGCAGAGTAGGCAGACCACATCATGCATGCAAAAGTTTAGCAACAAGTTTTTATTTATACAAGTTATTTATTATGTCGCGTGCACGGATCCAGATGCAGATTATTATGGAGAACACGCCGATGCTCGTCCCCGCGCGGCCGGGTTGCATTAGCCCCGACTGTTTATTTGTCCAAAGTGAGCCGCTGATAGAGCGACACCTGACAGTTTACAGTGCGAGTCATTACTCACACACTCACGCACACAATAATCTTGGTATCGTGCACTTTTCATAGTGAGGGAACAGTAACTGGGCAGGCCGTGTTGAAGGGCAAATGTTTATTTAGCTCGGTACATATCCGAGATATACAGTGCATTGTGTGGCTGCGAGCGTGCGTGTGTGTGTGTGTGTGTGTGTGTGTGTGTGTGTGTGTGTGTGTGTGTGTGTGTGTGTGTGTGTGTGTGTGTGTGTGTGTGTGTGTGTGTGTGTGTGTGTGTGTGTATGTGTGTGTGTAGAAATGCACCCAGCTGCTACAATATCCAAACATGCCTCCACGAAAAAAAGGCCCATTTTACTTCAAAGGACAAAGCGTTGCATTGCCCGCTCCCGACGAGTATATATATATTTAAAAAATGGAAACATGTACATATTGCTCTTTACGTTTCCACCGTAAACTGTTCGGAAACGTTTTCTGATTTGCATGCCATAAAAAAAAAACCGACTCTAACTTAACGGCACCGTTTTTCCACTTGTTACATCATGACGTCAGACGCGTTTGAATGTGTGCGCGTGTGTGTGCACGGGCGTGTGTTTGTGTGTGTGTGTGTGTTTTGTGGCTGGCATAGTGGGCGGGACTCTCCCTTTTGGGGGTGGGCCCGCAGCAGGGGGCGTGGCCTCGCGTGTGGGTTGGGGAGCCGGAGCTTCCTCTCGGGCGCAGCGGGCAGAAGCTATTTTCCTTCAGCAGCGGAGAGGGAGCGCGCACCGAGCCGTCACTGCTGCAGAGGAGGGAAAAGGGGGGCTGGCTTTCTTCTTCTTCTTCTTATTCTTCTTCTTCAAGTCTTTTCCTCGTGGAAGAACGACTCTCTGCTGGAGAACCTTCCCCGCGTGATCCATCCTCTCATGTCGCGGCGTGGTGTCTGGCAGCGCGTGGATTCTTCACGCTGTTGAGGCTTTGTGCGCCCCCAGGATTCACCTCCTCCTCCCCCGTTTCCCTTCTTGTACGCATCCTTCTCTTCAAGGTGGGATGAATTTGGACAGAATCGCAGAGGCAGCGAGAGCACCGGCGGCCCGCGACGCCGCCCCCGCGTTTCACTTACCGAGAACTTCAAACGGCAGTCGGGAAACTTTAGAGAACTCCAGCAGCGAGTCCTCGGACACGGAGCTGGCAGGTACGCCGTCACGAGGGCTTTTAGCAGCTCGACTCCTTCTTTGAGTGCAATCACTGTTTATTTTACGTCTCCGTGCGCACGTTTACGGCGTGCCGTCAGAGACATCTCGACACTTTGATGCGGGAGAAGAAGACAAGAGGCTCTTTAGTGTCTCGGTGCTCATTCTCACGGCGATGAGCGTTTTATTTCCGTGATCACGGCATTAAAAATCCACTCGCAGTGAATCTTAGTTTGATCCTTTTTTTTTCAAAGTTGAATGTGCGTAAAAAAACAACCCACGCGGGGAATAGTCCAGGTTTGTTTCTGGGTTTTCTTTTTGTTTATTGCGCTGGCGGAACCAAACACTTGGCGGGACCTCGCAGCCTGACAGGGGAAAAATGTGCAGACCAGCCTGGCCTGCTGTCAGTAAATGCATTAAAACTCTCTATAAATATTGGACTCATCCACCAATCTGAAGCCAGAACGGCTGCGGGCTATTAAACATTCCTGGAGAAGCTTTCTCTTCTTCGACTTGGACTTTTTTTCTTTTTCTTTTAGCAAAAAGTAGACTTTTTTTCTTCTGTCTCACTCCATATATGAGGAAGATAGCAAATATGGAGGAATGCTCACTTATTACTTTGTTTGAATTATCCATCGGGCTTCAGTTAGCAGCAACGTGGTGGCTTTAAGTTTGAAGTAGATTTATATTTTTGGCAGAGCTTCAAGAGACTATTCCCTTTTTGTAATGAACCCCTGCACGTGTTGACCCTTCAGTTTAATGAGGTAAACTTGTTACAACACGAATCCTTGATAGCAGCGCGATAAGAGGAGGCCTCGTCATATTGATCCAATGTGTCTGGAAGAATCGATGTTTGTAAATATTTGGCTTTAATATGTCACTTCTCTCCTGGGGCTTAATTTAGTAAATAATTTGCTTATAGCTCTGGAGTTGCTTGTTCCATGATGGCAGAAGAGTTTTGGTGAAGCTGACTTCACGTTTTAGGACTTTCAGTCTGAAACGTTTAATCTTTTAAGCTTAAAGCACAAACCTTTTCAGTGAACATGAAATGTTAATGACACATAAGTGCAATGCGAAAACTGCTGCATGCAACCGTTTCACACCGATTTCTGACCCGCAGAAAAGGAGAGGAGCGCGGAGCCCCGGAGCGATGACGGGAACGCGGACGACCCCAAGAAGAAGAAGCAGCGGCGGCAGCGGACTCACTTCACCAGCCAGCAGCTGCAGGAGCTGGAGGCCACTTTCCAGAGGAACCGCTACCCGGACATGAGCACCAGGGAGGAGATCGCCGTGTGGACCAACCTGACCGAGGCCAGAGTCCGGGTAAGAGGCCAGCAGCGGGCCGTGCGTAATGCGTAATGCGTGCGTAAAAGACCATTTGGGAGCTAAAGCTCAGCGGTAGATTCTTACCTAAATATATTAATTAACTCTAACACACATGAACCAAATAAACAACAAAATATTAGGCGAAATAAATTAATATTTCTAAGAATATTATAGCAAAAGGTAATTCTAAACCACACAAAAAAAAAACTTAACGTGAGAGTCAATTCAAAGTAATTATTCTTCAAAATAACTTTCGAGCAAAATTGACCATCGACTTGGCCAAACCTGTGCACAGCTATATTTGAAAGATATTGCAGTCGCTGATGCATTTCATATCTGAAAGATAGAGAGAATATTCATCCTTTTCCCAGAATGAATGACTGCAGTGACTCTAAGAAACTAAACGTGTGACACACTGACTCCTTTGACCAAATATAAATAAATAAATGAATAACTGGGCAATGTCCTAAACTGCTGCAGTCAACATTTCATGTTGAAACTCAAGATGGAAGCCGTTTTTTGTGTGTGTTTTTTTTACTATTTGGATCTGCTGGAAATCACATCTCTCTCTCTGAGGGCGAATCGGCAGCCAATGGAGGATTTGTCCTTCGATGACATCACCGCCACGTCTGGGCCCTCGCTGGTCCCCCGTGCAGCCAGACCCACCTGGAGCCGCGTGCACGTGTCAGCACTGGATCTTTATAACCCTTTAACGTAGAACATAGAGGAGTTCACACACGCAGGTTTTCATGCGGGTTGCTCTGTCGCTCGGGGCGCAGAAAAGAAGTGGATTTAAAGGGAACGTGCGTGAAACCCAAAACAATTGCAGTCGGTTTTCATTTACAGCAACTGGCGCCTGGCGCCAAACTCCAGCGGCTCGAATTGCATCCAAAAATGCGTGCAGCTATTTCAAGTGCTCGGGAGGTTTAAACACATGAAAGAGCAGGACGCGTTCAGATAAACCGGCTTTTCATTGCTGCAGAACCAGGAGGCTGCACGTCAAAACAGGGCAGCCTTTTATTTTGCCGGAATACAAAGAAAACATTGTTTGAAAATATATTTTTTTTAAAAGGCGCGTGGCAGCCTGCATATTTCCGATTCATATCTGAACATTTATGAAAAATGTTTTGACACTTCAAAGTGGTTGGGCTTGACCTTTTGTAGGGTCATCGGTGTTCAGTCGACCTCGACAGATTATATATTGAGATTGAAGGGCTCATTTATCGTTCAGTTATCTTAAATAATAATATAGTTATTGAGCTCCACGTGCCATTAAACTACTAGTTACTATTGTTAAATGAAATATATAATTTAATATGCTTTCATTTCGCTCGGTACTGGAAGCAGCGGCTCCTCCGCGCAGCTCTCTGTCTCATGGCTCACTCTTTGTGGACCATTTGTCCGCGGCACCCTGTCCCCCGCGCGGCTATAAATAGCGCGCGCGATGCCTCCACTTGTAAACTGTTTCTACTGTGAATTAAAAAATGACTCCCAGAGTGCAGAGCGACGGGCACGTTGTCGGGTAACGATGAGGACGTGAGGATGTCCAGAGGCGCGCAGTGCCGTAAACATGTTTTATATTTTAGGGGAAGTCTGACCTACATGCTGCACACACACACACACACACTCACGTAGGCAAACTATTTATTTGAAATTAAAATAAATACTAAATAAGTACCGTAAACACATACAAATTATTGTGAAACATTTACAAGAGTTCCAGAAAAATAATAATAAATAATAATAATTTAAATGTATTTATAATTTAATGTATTTATGTATTGTATTGATGACAAATGTTGGTAATTACATTTTGTATCTTTGAACTAATTTATCACTTTCATACGCAAATGTCTCAGATCTACAGTATGTTGCTTTAAACAAAGGCTTTCATAAACAGACAATTCAAAACATATGCAAACAAAAAGCTTTCGTTTGGAAGAACAAGTCAGATCCACTTTTTCAGCCAATTAAAAGAGAACTTCACTGGATTCATTTAAAGTTTAGGTTTGAACCCAAAATGCTTTTAAATGAGCAGAACAACAAGAGGATTGTATTTATGTGTGGAAAGATAATTAGAAGCACCAAGTTTGACGTGGAGAGACCAGACCAGAACAGACCAGTACAGACCAGAACCTGAATCCACAACCAGGACTTGAGCACCCAAAAACTAAAGCTTGACTTTCACTTGACAAAAGTGCATTTCTTCCCCACATTTCAAACATAATCGTGTGTGTGTGTGTGTGTGTGTGTGTGTGTGTGTGTGTGTGTGTGTGTGTGTGTGTGTGTGTGTGTGTGTGTGTGTGTGTGTGTGTGTGTGTGTGTGTGTGTGTGTGTGTGTGTGAAGCTACAGTCCGGTTC
Organism: Cottus gobio; assembly: GCA_023566465.1. Classification (NCBI taxonomy): domain Eukaryota; kingdom Metazoa; phylum Chordata; class Actinopteri; order Perciformes; family Cottidae; genus Cottus; species Cottus gobio. Next base: position 1,725,402 of record CM042229.1, on the reverse strand, counting down.
TTTTTATGATTTGTTTACAAACTGTTGTAAACAAATCTTTAGACAACTTATGAGAACATTAAACAGCTGCCAATCAACGGGGCTGCAGCTTCACATTTAGACTTGTATTGTGTATATATATATATATATATATAACCCCAAGACGTTTTTAGATATTTTAAATATTTCTTTACTTGTACCAGTGATTTGTTTGTGTGTGTTTGTCTGCAGCTAAAACACCAAAGTGCGCAGAAATATTATTCCATCAGTAAAATCTAGAAGAAAAAAGTATTCATGGAAAGCTTGCATGATGTTTTTTCCAAATCAAGATACTGCACACATTATTTGTAGGAAGCAATCGGCCTATCTATAACCGTGTGTGTCCGTGTGTGTGTCCGTGTGTGTGTCCTCCAGGTGTGGTTCAAGAACCGCCGCGCCAAGTGGAGGAAGCGGGAGCGCAACCAGCAGATGGACCTGTGCAAGAACAGCTACCTGCCGCAGTTCAGCGGCCTCATGCAGCCGTACGAGGACATGTACCCGGCCTACACCTACAACAACTGGACCAACAAGGGCCTGACCCCGGCGCCGCTGTCCACCAAGAACTTCACCTTCTTCAACTCCATGAGCCCGCTCACCTCGCAGTCCATGTTCTCGGCGCCCAACTCCATCTCCTCCATGACCATGGCCTCCGGGATGGGCCACTCCGCCGTGCCGGGCATGCCCACCCCGGGCCTCAACAACATCAGCAACCTGAACGGCATCGGCACGTCCGGCATCAACTCGGCCATGTCGCCGTCCGCGTGTCCGTATGGGCCTCCCGGCTCTCCGTACAGCGTTTACCGGGACACGTGCAACTCCAGCCTGGCCACGCTCAGACTCAAATCCAAACAGCACCCCACGTTCGGATACAGCAGCCTGCAGAGCCCCGGGTCGAGCCTGAACGCCTGTCAGTACAACAGCTGACGGCCTAAGTGAGGCCCACATGTTACCCCCCCCCCCCCCAAAAAAATATTAAGAAATATATATGTGACGAAACGGACACGGTGTCAGAGCTTACAGGCTACCTGCGGACGGGGAGGGGGGGGGGGGGGGGAGACAACTAAACTGGATTAGTTGCAATAATTTTTCCAACAAAAAAAAAGAAAAGTGGATTATGCGGGTTTTATGTGTTTACCAATGAACTTGCACAGCAGTTGAAAATGTCCAGGATTAGTTTTTTTTTTTTTTTTTTTTATGATGAAGACGTGTTACATTGCTGCATTGTACATATATAAATGTAAATATATATACAGGCTTAACATATGAAACAGACGATGGGATTTTTTTTTGTGCTTGCTTGCTTTTGGAGAGGGGGGGGGGGCGGGGGGTCAAGACAAAACAAATAAACCAAGTGTGGAGCATATCACGAATCCAGACTCCATGAGAGAAAAGAAACCACGCCCACATTGTACATATTTTATACGCTTCTGTGTTCTGCCCATGCGCCGTTACTGCAGGCGGCCTCCCGTTCAGCTGTACTTTGAAATGTTTGTTTCTTCTCGTTTTGTTTGCTGAAACAGGAAAAGAAAAAGAAAAAAAAGAAGCCCCGCATGTTTAAACTTGAGTGCAACGTGTTTTGTACCATAATGTAAGACTTTGCAGAAGTTCTTTCGCCTAAACTGTGTACAAAAAAAGAAAAAAAAGGTGATTCAAAGTCCTCGTGTGTTTATGGTAACATGTTTGTTTGAATAAACTCCAGGAAAAGAAAGCTTTATTTCAAGTATATGTTTTAGAAATATGAAGCTTTTTTAAGGATTATTGCAGATCTGGGGTTTGACCACGATATTAATATTATTTTTTTCTCATTTTGAAGCTTATTGAAGCATTTATTTCACTGTATTGCACATCACTATTTAATTTCCCTGTGGAGGGAAATAAATCCAATGGAGTTTAAAGGGATCTTGCAAACTTCCCCACTTTAATATCTATATGTCTTTGCATTATCATTGCCTAAAGCATTATTTATCTTTGGTGAGAATAAAATAGCCCTTTTATTTGTATTATATACATATTATTATGTAGATTTGTGATTATGTGAACCCCGTTGGTATTATTAATAAGCGCCCACATTAAAGTTTCTATAACTCGCTCCCATTTTAAGGAATAATATGCCATCCTTTAATTAGAAGAGTAAAAAAAGTTGAAGCCATTTATTTATTTATTAATTTAGCTGCAAAGCTATGAAACTCTCAAACAGACTCGTGTGTTTAAAGCCTTCTATAAAAGGAACCCTGCAGCTCACTTCTTTGGCAAAAATCCCAAAGTGTGTCCATCAAAATGAATTCAATCAATACCATATCTCGTTTTCTGACACCTGCAGAAATCCCCATATCTATATTACTCCCCGTTAGACTGACATTAGCGCGGCTGTGTGCTCACACTGATAGCGCTCCGTGCGCGAGGCTGCCAGCGCTTTGAATAAACCACCGCATGTAACTCACAAACAGCTGGGACTGAAAAGTCAACAAAGTGATTTAAACCAGTGTCTTTTATTTCATAAACCGATATTAATTTATTCAAAGTGAGTTCATAGTGTGTCGAAGACCTCAGTTAATTCAAATTATCCTATTAAAATATGTTACCATCTGAAAAGTGAGTTTCTTAACTTCGTGGTGACTTTTTAATTATTGTAGCTCCTATAATAAAGTCCTATAATATATATATATATATATATATTTTAAAAGCACCACAACATACATGTAGATATCACTGTGTCTCATGATAACTTGATGTCTGACACTCATAATGTTCCTTATGTGGGAACCTTCTTCAGGCCTTTTTTTATTATTTAAATGTAATATGAAAATGAAATGTAATATTTATCTCGACGTAATATGCCCGTGACATTCAAAAGTGAGTTAATGTTGAATTCTCTAAAATATTCCTGTAATATACGCAGAGTAGTGACTGAGACTTAAAAGTTAGATTTTTGATAATTGTTCAATTTCTTCTTTAATATTCCATAAATATATTGTAACCTAATTACAGAGTCTGTACTCAAAATGAAAGTGCACGTGGGGCCCTTTTGGAAAATGTCTCCAGACTGTAATTTAATATATTTCACCATAACATTCAGCGTGTATCTCCTAACAAGCCTATATTCTTTTAAGCTAGTAAAATATTTTTTTACAAGAACATTACGGTCAATAATCTCCTTTATTGGAGATATAGCATATCATATGTTTTATCAAGGCGTCTTGACTTTATGGCGTCTTTTATTTTATATTATTCCAACCTAAATAATATTCTTATATTATTTTCATCTTGTCCTGTTATAATCAAAAGGCAGTTTATGAATCACCTCCCTCGATAATACATTTTTGTTATTTTAACACAATTTTTCTGACGCTCAAAAGTTAGTTTTATGTAATTTGGGTGTTTTGCTAGTGAATTGATCTCCAATAATATTTTACCTTGACGTGCAGTGAGTTTATAGACCCACGTAGGTTTCGGTGAATGTATATAATATTTTCTTATAACCTTTGTCAAACACACTGTTTCTGTCGTATACAGCAGGAGCGCGCACGGTTCGTCAAATCCTTTCCTGGGGCGCGCCCGCGCGCACGGAGTTACAGGGGAGAGCGTTTACTCAGGGCGGGCATGCGCACTGGCTGTGATTGCACCAATTCGCTTTGATTTGGAAATGTTTGAGTGGACGAAGCGCACCAGAGGCTCATAATGATTAGCAACAAAAACAAAGGCCGCGTGCTGTCGTAAACGAGGCCCAGAATGCTCGTTTCCGGTTACAAATAGGAGCGCGCGGCCCCGTGAACGCGCCTGAACCAAGAGGGCAAAGTTCAACACGCCACTTTATTGCAGGTAAATATTTGAACTCGTGTTTCTCTAGTAAGGAAGTCCCGTCTTCTCCTTAATTATTGGAGATAGAAATATATCGCTCAAGAACATAGATTTAGAGTGAAAGATGAGAATAAGTCAGAAACGTTTATTATTATTAAATTAAGACTTAAAAAAAAGCCAAAAGGTCTAAATGTGAATATTTGCAGCACAACTGAGTTATCATGATGGGATGTTTTCATGGTTTTATGATATTCCATTGGGAAGGGAAAAATAAACTATGAATTGTTTTGATTAAGAAAATCTGCAGATTATTCAAGAATTAAAATATCAATTTAAAGTCACAGCATCAAGATGAAAGGCTGCAGCCAAACTGAGACCTTTTCTGATGAGTCGTATTACTCACTATGGGGCGACTCCTCTGGTTGTATAGAAGTCTATGCTTCATGTGTTAAAGCTGCATTCTCTCTCCTGACCACCAGGGGGCGACTCCTCTGGTTGTATAGAAGTCTATGCTTCATGTGTTAAAGCTGCATTCTCTCTCCTGACCACCAGGGGGCGACTCCTCTGGTTGTATAGAAGTCTATGCTTCATGTGTTAAAGCTGCATTCTCTCTCCTGACCAGCAGGGGGCGACTCCTCTGGTTGTATAGAAGTCTATATAAATGACTCTACTTCTCTCTTGATGTATTCCCTCAGTAAACATTGTAAACATGAGTTTATGTCTCAATCTCTAGTTTCAAGTCTTCTTCAATACAGCATGATGTTCATTTAGTAAATTATGCTCATTTAGAGTCAAACAGACCATAAAGCAGGGGATGGTTTAGGGGCGGGGCTACAAGGTGATTGACAGGTTGACACCACAACGTGTGTCCTGTTTGGGAGTTGTCTGGTTTCGTCTTACAACTTTAACCTTGACCCTTGTTGGAAAAAATCAAGATGTCGATGGTACACGAAATTGGGTGTAGAGGTCAAAGGGGGCCCGTTAGCATCTCGTTGGCCCCGGGGCCCCCTGAGAGGTTAATGCGGCCATGGCTGAGCTCACACGGCCCTGGCTATGACATAAATCAAGAAACCAGGAGCCAAATAGCATTTGTAGATACACTTAAAGCCTCCAACCTCCTTGTGAAAAATTAAAGATGTCTTAAATTTGGTGACACAATTATAGCATAGCCGATATTTGAGCGTCTTCTGTGGCCGACATGGGGACAGCCTCTCCAACATCTGTTGGACCCTAATCACCCAAACAAGCCGTCCTAAACCGAGGCCTCCCCTCAGCTGCGACCACAGCGCTGCTCGGCTTCTGTTGGTCTGCTGCTGCCAGCTCCTGCAGCGGCTCGCATCTTCCTGAAACCTGCGCTGCAGCTGCTGCATCCTGTAAACACTCCAAGTCCCCGTGTGGATCCAAACCTGTAGTTTATCCAGAAGCACTGCCTCTGTAATATAACAATACTGACCCTGCAATCAAACGGCAGCAGCAGCAGGTTGTCTATTAGGGCGGCACCAGGGTGATGGTTATCTCTCTGGGTGTGAAAGCAGCTGCTGCTGCACCCCGAAAACAGGGCTGCGCGCATCCGGCTGTACTTTACATGGGCTGACCAGATCCTGCATCACAGCATCACAGCCATCACCTCGCCTCACTGCGATAGGATCATTATTTATAGACACATATAGACTGTATTATAAGTGTGCATCAAGCATTCAGACCAAAAGTTTTGCAGAAGAGAAAAAACAGTGATGTAGAAAACCTGCTTCATGGTCATCAATGTGAACCCGGAGGACAAATCATTTTGAATGGATTTTCAGTGGCTAAATATAAAATTGTGTTGTGCATAAAGTGCCTAAGAAAAATGTTTGCAATGCAGTCGTATGATGAGCATTAATCATACTTCCAAAAATCTGACTTGTTGACAACTTGGCCAAAAGTGTGTGGACACTTTTATCCATATTTGTTTACTTTTGTCTGTGGACATTTTTATATATATTTAATATATATAATATAATAATAAATATTATTATTATTATTATTATAAATAATATATATTATATAATATATTATATATATATATTCATATATATATTGGCCATGCCAGATATTTGTAATGATGGAAATCTTAATGCTACAAAAAAAGTAAAAGGAGATTTTAACTTGTTTCAACATGACAATACCCCACCGCACAAAGCCAGGTCTATAAAGACAATATTTGGAAGAACTTCCACAATCACAAGGAGTGGAAGATATTTTAATAAAACATCGATGCCATTTGGGGTTCTGTGTTCTACTTTATTCGGTTTGGGCCACAAAGTGCAGTATCAACATATCCTCATACAACTGTTCATATGATATCTTAACAAAAAGCTGCTCCTCATTTTTCGTCCAGCAACACGTGTTCAAAATAATCTTCCATCTTCACAGAAAACCACTCAGTTAGGTCGAGCCAACACTACTGCTGTATGATTATATGATTAGGTTTAGGTAAAGATCATTGTTTGGGATCAAACAACAGAAGTGGCGTTTCTCGTTTTTTGTCCCCCTCTGTGGTCTTCATACTTCCTGGTTCATGATTACATATTAATATACAAAACTAAGTGCTTTTGTTGCTTTAAGCTAAGCATTTAGCATGTTCACTGCGACCGTACGCTTGGCTTTCCACTGCGTTGGAAAGTGACTCCGAGGGGTCGGATGAAGCGTCAGGATGAGACGAGATGTCAAATCATAAACCTCTTAAAAAAGATAAGATAAGATAAGATAATCCTTTATTAGTCCCGCAGTGGGGAAATTACAGGATTACAGCAGCATTGCTCAGTACGTAAAGATAATAAAAATCAAGTAATATAAATAAACAGTAATAAACAGTAATAAACATAATAAAATAAACAGTAAAGAAGAAATTGAATGTACAGTAGAATATTGAATATACAAATTACAAAATATTACAAAATATTGCACCAGGATGGATTAAAGTGACCAGAATATTGAATATACAAATTACAAAATATTACAAAATATTGCACCAGAATGGATTAAAGTGACCAGAGTGATAAAAAGTGTTCAAGTATTGAGAGTCCAGAATGTTTGTAGGCTACTGGGAGGTCAGCTTGTTGTGCAGCCTGACAGCAGCAGGGAGGAAGGACTTGCAGAAAGACACATTTCTTACCAACATGTTTGCAAATATAGGACGAATTGAAATTCAATAATACCGTTTTCTTTCACGCACATCCCTAGTAAGTCTCCACAAGTGGTCGGAGGGTATACAATTTTAAAAAAATACAAAAACATGTTGTATCATGATAATTTAAAGGTAAAGGAGAATCACGGGCTCAACTGCATTCTGACATCATGACCGAAAAAGCTTCTCCTCCAATATCTCTTTGGATTTCGTATATCCCCTAAATCCAATGAGCTGTGTATATATCCATGAGATAATTATGTCATCTTTATGAATGGGTTTAAATGAATCGGCCTCAAGCCGAACCTGATGATTTTAATATTAAACCGCTTAAAACGAGCCAGCGTCGATGCCACGCTGCAAACGGGACGCACTGTGATTTATGGAGCCGAATATTTATTGCAAAATCACTGGATCACAAAGTCAAAACAGCATTTGGATAAATAGCTGCATGCTGCTGCACGCCAACGTACAACAACATGAATTACTATAATTACACGTGTCTCAGGAAAATTATGTAATTACCGCCTCGGCCTCTGTAGCTCTGACAAAGCTGATACATGACAGTCATTTTGAGATTAGTGACTGTGCTGAGTCCCACTGCAGTGTGTGTGGGTGTTTGTGTGTGTTTGTGTGTGCGTGTTTAAATACACACTACAGAGAGATGTGAGTGGCCGAGTAAAGAGAGAAGATCTGGTTCAACAAACTGTATTTATTTTAAAAGAAGCCAATTATCTGACTTAAAAAAAAACTATTGCCTTCTTTAGAAAACCCTTACTTGACACAGGGAATTCTGGGAAATGTATGACATCGCTTCTCCAAGCTAGCCTTCAGAAAACTGTGACCACAAAGTGGGAAGAACACAAATGTCTAAAATCTCATTGTGCGCTGTCGCTTTAAGATAAACAAAGGTACCCAAATGTATGTCAACATACAATATAAATACATACATTTGATGATCCCTGACTGTGTGTGTGTGTGTGTGTGTGTGTGTGTGTGTGTGTGTGTCTTTCTAGTAAAAACATGTATCACAATTGGTCCTCAGTCCAAAGGTGAATTTATCTGGTCCTCACTTCAGGGTTTATACAAGAATGTGTGTGTGTGTCTTTCTAGTCCAGTGGTTCTCAAACTGTGGGGCGCGACCCTCTAGTGGGGCGCGAGAGTGTTGGGGAAATGTAGATTTATTTATTTTTTATTTTAATTTTATTTTAAATAATTGTGAAAATGCCCGGAAAATGCATAGGATGAGACTTGTGCGTACTTGAGACAGCCAATATCCCAGAATGCATTTCGCATTTTCAAATCTGTGGTTTAAATTACGCCGTTACGGCTCCGCATGCGCGACCGCGACAGATCCTTTTGCGAGTTGCGACTCATACTTGTAGACCTAATGGTGTGTTACTCGCGTGAGTTCAGTCGCTCGACTTTATGTGGTTAATTCGCGTCATTCGCTACTGGCTTTACTCGCCCCTAGAAGGGGGCGGGGCTTATCTCCGTAAAAACAGTACCGTTTCCCCCATCCACCATTACACTAACCACTAGTTCTGCTTTAAACTTCTTGTGGAAGTTCCTCTAATGTCGGACCATCAGACGCCCCCGTGTCCGGGTTCATAATATCATCCGTAGCCGCACAACAGCGTCTGAATGACGGCCGCTGCCAGCGCTACTTCAGGCGGATCAGCAACTGTTTGATTCAGCTCCGGCCGTACGGCTGTGATGACGCGCAGAGCTTCCTCTGTGAGATCGGCTTTTCTGCTGTTGCCTCTCAAAACAAAATACAGATCGAAGCTCAACTTTGAGCATGAATTGAGAGTGGCCGTATCAAATCTACAACCCCGTTTTACAAAGATTTGTAGTGGAAAGCAGGCTCATATCTGCACTAATTTAGTTTGGTTTTGCACCGGTTGCACGTTATTGTTGTTTTGAAAAGATATGCAGTGTAAAACTCTTTATTGCCAAATATTTTTAACTGGTTTTATTTAGTTTTTCACAGGTTGAACTTTATTGTTATTATCCTGAAAAGATATTCAGTACAAAACATGTTAATTAGGCTATTACAATGAGCTATTTTTGCCAAATATTAGTTCTTTTTTTGCACAACTTTGTATTGTTCTTACAAAGTGATTGCACGTTTTATTTGTTTTTGTCCGATGGAGCAATCTGGTTTACATGAAAGTGACATTTTCTTTGTTCTATTATTAATAAAAGCACAAATAGAGGAGTCACAAAATGTCATTATTTCAATAAAAATTCAGCATGGACCATTTTGTTACAATTTTGTAGGGGCGGTGGGGCCCGAACATTTTTCGTCCTCCAAAGTGGGGCTTGACAAAAGAAGTTTGAGAACCACTGTTCTAGTCCTACTTCTCTTACCATTTAGCATCCCATTGGACTTCAGCATCAGCATCAATTATTTCTACAAAGCTAAAACCGCTCCTCTGATGCTGATGCTTTAATTCTCTCTCAAATCAGACCCCGGAGAACATGTGTTTTTCCTTTCTACAAAATAAAAAAAATCTACCGACGACGTGTGTTTTAAATGGGAGACAAGCGTGAAACTACCCACAACAGTGTGTTTCTGTTCACGTGGATGAGAACCGTCCGGTAACCGCCCGTTAACCGCCCGGTAACCGTCTGGTAACCGTCCGGTAACCGTCCAGGAACCGCCCGGTAACCGCCTGGTAACGCACCACTAACGAACGTCTCTGCACATGTGCAGCTCTCGGGCTGCTTTCTGGTCTGCAGCCAATCACACAGCAGACGAGCCCACACATGCTAAACGCCTGTACAACGAGATTCACTGTCTATGACCTTGTTATCTTTATTTGGCTGTATCAGATTGTAACTACCCCCTCCCCTCCCCCTACTCTACACACACACACACACACGTGCACACACTCACACACACACACACACACACACACACACACAGTGAAGCTGGGATTCTCACACCAGAGGAGAAATATGGGCCGCTACTTGGAAAAAGCCCAGAAAGCCTCTCTCCTCCTCTCCCACTCCATCTCTCCCTTTACCCTTCTGACGCTTTATGCCGGGGAGAATTATTATTTTTCCATCTCAGGGTCTGCGCACGCACACACACACACACACACACACACACACACCTGGTCCGTCCCACTCATCTATTCTCCACTCGGTTCCTTTTCCACTCTTCTTTTCTTTCACTCCCCTCCACCTCTGCAATCTCGAGTGTCCTCCCCGCTCGCTACACCACCTCTTCCTCGTTCCTCATTCCTTCCCCCCTCCACCCCCCTCCGCCCCCCTCCACCTCTCCGGACTGCTGCCGGTGCAGAATTAGTAGGTGAAGCTGAGAAAAGCGGCTTAAGGAGTCAGAATCCAGGGGCTTCACTAATGGGAGGGCTGAGGCTGGCGGCCTGCTGCTTCTGGCCATCAGCTGAGGCCAATTTCCTGAAGGGGCCACATCTGGCCCGGTCTGGCCCAGCTCGGCCTTGTAGGAGCTGCTGTCGGGTCACTTAAAAAGTCTTCCTCCTCATCCTCCTCCTCCTCAGAGGACAGACGATGGTGGCCTTGTAGTGAGAGTCAATGAATCCACCAGTTGATTGAGAGAAATCAATTAATATTTTTAAGTCACGTTTCAAGGAACATTTTCAAACATTCGCTGCTTCTGGGCTTCCGTAGACACATGCAGTGGCGATTCTAGAAAATTTTACATGGGGTGGCAGAAGGGTGGCAAGTTGAAATGCAAGGGTGGCATGTTGCAATGCAAGGGTGGCATATCACACACACACACATGCCTGGTGTCTATATATATTTATTTATACAAATCCAGATAGTGAAAACAGACAAGAGCAATGGAATAGCTTAACAGTTAAGTATACGTAATGAAAATAAAAACTGAGAAAAAACTGCTATAACATTTTCTGTCAGTCCACCTTACTGTACTAAAGACGTTAGTAAGACGGTTAGCTAAGCTAACAGTGGTAACTTCAAGGCTAGCTAGCGCAAGCAAGCTGTATAGCGAGCTAGCTACTGTATGCTACCGACTTTTGCAAGCTAGCAATTAAATAAACGATTGAAATTCGGAACTGTCTATCACATGACCACCCATCACATTTTCTTGATTCACGATTCAGCAGTACTGTACCTTCTTTCATCACTGGAAGCCTACAGTAGGCTTGTCTCCAGTTAGTTGCGGGAGATGGGCAACCACGGTGACGAGAGCAAAGCGGACTCTTGGACTCAACCATTTTACAGGGGAGGGGGGGGGGGGGACTTAAAGATTTTAGAACAAGTTACCAAAGAGATCAACAGCTTAAGTAGCAAAAATATAATACCATTATATAAATGTATAGTATATTATAGGAGACACTTCTGACAACCTGGGTGGCAAGTGGGGTGGCAAGCAATTTTTTTAGGGTGGCAGCTGCCACCCCTTGCCACCCCGGTGGTTTCGCCACTGGACACATGGCAGCCATTTTTAGTTGATTATACACTAAAGAAAACATACTTAATAATATTATATTTATATATTATACCCCCTAGAAGCTGCTCACTATACCTTATAAACAAAGGTTGTTTCCTGCTCCATCAATAATATTACAACCCCATGATGTGTGCTGGGAGCCCAGAAGGGGGTCCGACCCCAAGGTTGGGAACCCATCGACTAAACCAGATATCCTCAGCGTATGCCTGCTTATATTTTGAGTCTTTCTTTTAAAAGACTATTTAAAACTCAGCGTAAATAAACAACATGAACACATGAATATAACACATTTACATGACTTTTCCTAAACCTTTGGGATTTAATTTCTTTAAGGACTTCTCCAGGCCTGGAAAAAAATTCCAGGACTTTTCCAGGTTTTACACACACACTCGTTAATAACAGAAACGACGCCGTTGCACGAAATTAAAGTTTTATTTTCTTCTTACAAAATTGTCTGCGAACATAAAAACAGGACATCTTTCACAGGAGTTATTGGGGGGAGGAGGGGGAGGGGGCTATGGATCAATAGGAGATGATATTTATTCATATTTTATAATGAACATTGCAGAGTTGTGACTGAAAGCAGAGAAACCTTCTGACTGAAGAGCAAAAAATATTACATTGAAAGTGCAATTTTGTCGATGAACTTGGCCATCTTGATGTCCCGCTTGGAGAGGCCTCCGCAGTCGTGCGTCGTCAGCGTGATCTGGACCTGCAGACAGAGCACACCTGCTCAGGTGAGGGTCTCTAACCCCCGGTGGCACCGCAGCATTTATACCCGCTTTGTGCAAGTTAAACCAGCTGAATCAAAAGGTATCTTTGGACAGAGCCAGGCTTTGTGCTAAGCTAAGCTAACTGCCTGCTAGCCGTGACTTCATATTTACTGTCTAGCCGACCAGTCTCCTTAAACCTACGTGTTCCGGAAAACAAAAAAACACACTGGGATTTACGTTTCGAGGGCGGACGCATTTTGTCCTGGATTACGTTTGCTTTTGAAGAATCGGTTTCAAATCGCGGGGAAGACTTCTGGGAGTCGGACAGATCCAACAACACAGCTTTCACCGTTTTATTTACCATTTTAATTGAGCGTTTAGTTGAATGGGAACCAAATGTTGTAGAACCGTACAGTCATGAGAGTGATATCGATCGATCGATCATCTGAATCTCTGCAAGTCACTGAAAAACTTCCCGGAGCCAGGCTTGCTGGTTCTCCCCATTTCCAGCTTGGATGCTAAGCTAGCTAGCTAGCTAGATAGCTATATAGCCTCGATCAACATCAAGCCGGTGCTGGTTCTCCCCATTTCCAGCCTGGATGCTAAGCTAGCTAGCTAGATAGCTAGATAGCCTTGATCAACTTCAAGCCGGCTGCATTTGGCCACGCCCACTGAGATGTCCCTCCACCAATAAGGTTTCTCCCTGGAGAGCATCTCTGGCCCAGAAAATGCAGAAGCTTGTAAACACACAACTTAATATTGAGAGCCAATAAAAGAGATCACTAATGAATATTAATGGCATATTAGCATATTGGCATCTATTTTGAGGCCGAAGCGCCGTGGGATTTATGAGCGAGCGCCGGGTGGAAAGTGCCGCGGGGGCCCGGAGACCCGCCGCACCGCCCGGCAGCCACTTTAATAAAGAGTGGATTAGGAGCCGCATTCCTGTCAGAGCGTCCCGCTCCGCCACGCCGTAACTCAGCGGCTGCAGCCTAATGCGCAGAGATCTTTGGGGACTGGGTTTGTCATATCAACCGCTACTTTATTTCTGAAAGGCGGAGTGTGTGTGTGTGTGTGTGTGTGTGTGTGTGTGTGTGTGAGCGCCCCGGGGTCGCTGAGGGGGAGGCCGGGACACTCGCAGAGCTTTTCACAAGAAAAACGACGGGATTAGAGCGCGAAGCTGCTGCGGGCGTCCCGACTAACGGGAGTGTGTTTCGGGCTTCAAGCCGAGCGCTCAGAACCGGCGAAGGACTGTTTGACGCGGGGGAAAAAGAAATCGGACTTTATCCGGGGTCCATTGATCTCGGTGTGCCTGTAATTTGTCATAAGCCGAGCGTAGCGCTGCAAACATGGCGGGGACTCAAACCCGCGAGTCGGCGAGGTGAGGTGAGGTTTACCGTAACGGACACCGAGCGAATGCAGCGCTCCTCAATCACAAAGTGTGATTTGGGCCTAAATGTGGGGAAAGTTGTTACCTTGTTATAGACATTGAACCATTCTGGGTGGTGGTTCATCTTCTCCGCCTGCAGAGCCACTCGAGACATGAAGCCAAACGCCTGTTCAGGAGGAATATACGATGAAACACTTATTAATGCAAATAATATACAATAATATACAATAACTGTCGAGAATATGTTGAATAAATGGGATTGTGAACAGGTTGTTTTTTTTCCACTGTGCATAGAGATGTGCGGACGGACAGAAATAAAGATTATTAAAGTTTATTAATCCGACTGGGAAATGTCACAAAAACTGCACTTTACGTAGCAATGCAAAAACGTATTAAACAACTTAATAAACATTTTAATAAACTTATTAAAACAATTAAACAATAATTGTCAATATAGCTTTAATAAGCTTCTTTTTTTTTACCGTGCATATAAGCGTGTGCATTGAGATGAATGTGCTGGGAAAAATATAAGAAACCACTGATGAGCGTTAAGCTGCAGCCTCCAAAATAAGAGCGTGCATAGCTGGGATGTATTATTACGAGAAAAAGAAAAAAAATGCTGGTGGGAAAATTTAATTCTTAAAAAAAGTTGTATAATTTAGTGAAACTATTAAAAATAAATACTAATAATAAAATCCTCTCCATCGCAACAAATGTGATGAAACAACATCAGTCATTTGTTTTATTGTATAATGAATTAGGTATTTGGTAAAAAATAAATAAAAGAATGCAAAATAAACCAGATAATATTCATAATTTGGGCATTTGTTCTGCCTCAACTCTGAAACTGTTGCAGCCGGAAGATGGAACTATCAAATAACGCACACACACACACACACACACACACACACACACACACACACACACACACACACACACACACACACACACACACACACACACACACACACACACACACACACCTCCAATCACAGGCCATCCAGGGAGTGATTATGGTTATTCTAATTATCTACAAAGAGGAGAGTGAAATCCCTCGTCATGCCCACTGTGAGGAGAGGAAGAGGAGGAGGAAGAGGAGAAAGAAAGGTAGACCTATTTCAGAGCAATTTCCCGCTGCAATCTCAATTAAGCCCCTAAATACTTCCTCCCCGCCTAATTAAATCAACTGGAACGCCATTGTTTACGGCCGCGGCTGCACCACCTGACATGACGGAACAGAATTACTCTCGCCGAAGAAATTAGTGCGTTGTAACCAATTTCTGGAGACGTCCTGTTTGGTGTGGCCGGGCGGCAGCAGGCGGGGGGTGTAACCCGATCGGCCGCTCGATCAAATTGGTTATCAAGGAAAACCGTCTCCTGATCAATTTAAGTAATTGGCATATTCCTGCAACTTGACCCCCACTGGCACCAATTTGGAGAACGAGGCGGTCTGTCTTTCCTCAGCGCTCATTGACTCTAATGGAGACGGCTAAGCAGCCTGTCAGGTCAGGTGTTGTCTAAACATGTTCTCTCTCTCCCCCTCTCTCTCTCCCTCCCTCTCTCTCCCTCTCTCAGGATAATCTGCTGCTGAGGAACATTGAGTGACAGGTAAAAGGATTGTGTGTGAACACTTAAAGCTTCCTGCACATTGTCCCATTTCAGAAATTCCAGCCTCGACTGAAACACATCCCAGTTCAACACACTGCCAATTAGTCACTTTTTAAAAATGATTAATTATGGTCTGTATATAAGACGTGGAGGCGGTCCCCGTGACGGTAACCATTTTGACGCCTCGAGTTTGGTATTTTGTCCGTCGCCATCTTGGATTCGTTTTTTGTGACCAGAAGTGACAACAAGAGGGAGGAGCTACGGACAACCAACCGCTAAATAAGACAATTTATGTTAAGATTAACTGAACAAAGCAGCTGTGAAAAGGTTTAACTTGTAAGACGTAACCAGAGACGACCCCCAGACCGACCTGTCAATCACCTTGTAGCCCCGCCCTGAATGTGGGGTGATTGACTCTAAATTACCATAATTTACTAAATGAACATCATGCTGCTGTATTCAAGTAGACTTGAAACTAGAGATTGAGACATAAACTAAAAATAAATAAAGCTTAAAACTTTGTAATTTCTAGACTTAATTTGGTGTATTTTTTGTATTTTCAGTCCCAATACTGCATGTCGATAACGGCCATTCACTCGCACACGACTTTCAGGTTAAAAATCAGGTTTAATTTGACTGAAACAGTTTCATATTTATTTTATTAAATGGACCAGCATGTGTGAATAATGAGAGCACTTCCTTATTTAATACAGGGAGGATCCCTTAAAGCGCCACGCGTCTGCCAACTGGGTCACACCACTTTAAAAGCAACACCATCACAATAACACAGCCATCAGTTCAACGACAATACGGCAAACATCTGCCTCCACATCTGCATGATACGTTTCAATATGCCGAACAGGGAACGTTCCCTTCAATTCAGTTTTCATTTTAAGTATAATTTGTTCTTTCATAGCCAGCTCACGGCATGAAGACGTTTGCCGGTGATTAAGAACAAATGCTGTATTATAAAAGTGTGTTTTTTATTTTTAGTTTATTAACTGGAGCTTAAACTCATTCTCCAAACTTCAAAAGCTCTGCACAAAAAACTGCTTTTCTCAAGCCGGGTGTCACGCTTCCTGCAAAGGTTACGCGTCCCCGTTTTACGCAAAAATGTAACTTGGGCGGAGAAGAAGACGAAGTTCGGCGCGGACGCAACGTGTCGTAGAAAGACGAATATCCAAATAACCCGAAACCCTAAAAAAGGCCTGAAACGCCCGCCCCAGGTGCCGGTCCCTCGAGGGCCGTAAGGGGAGCGGCGGACCAGCGGATCTGTCACCTGGAGGTCATCTCAACGACCTCCACTTGGACCAAACAAGGAAATGAAACCCACCCTCGAGACGCTGCCGAGGTCAACAGAGGTCAAGGACTCTCCCCCTCGGAGGGCTTTGTTTACCCCATCGGTGTTGTGCGGGCCACGCGTCCCGGCTAACGCTGCAGCCAGAGCCGCCCGTCCTCCACGGCCGGCCCGGCAAGCTGCAGCTGTCAAGAGTCCGATAATTTGACGTGACATTACACAGCACCCCCCCACCATAAATAATCAGAAACACCCGGAGGCAGCGCCCCCCTATGCCCCCCTTACCTCCCCCCAACGCGCCCGCCTTTTTTGAGTAGCCGATTTGGTGCCATTACGGCATGATTGTCATACAACACTGGATGAGACGAGTCGACGTCGGGGCACAGCGGCGCTCTCCGTCTCGCTGCGGCCGTGGGCTGGAGCACGGGACTCGGTTTCAAACACATGTGTCTGTTATTTACAGATCGGTTTTCCACCGCCGCGCGGTCCAGGGGCTTAGGAACGCCTGCTCCGTCTTGCCAGGACTAAGTGCATGCAGATTGCGCCTGCTCTTGTGAGCCTCTGACAGACACACACACACACACACACACACACACACACACACACACACACACACACACACACACACACACACACACACACACACACACACACACACACACACACACACACACACACACACACACTCTTGCGTGCACGCTGAAGCATGTGCGATTGCACATATGCACAACCTCCTCCTGCAGACCAGCCTCTCGCCTCCATTACACACCGCCATGACTACCCGATGATTACCCCGCGAGCCCCATCATCGCCCGCGTCAGCCCCTTGGAAAACCTCCGCTCCTCCGGCGTGAAAGGCAAGAACGCTGTGAATCTCACGGCGGTGGTGGAGGTGGTGGTCATCATGATGATGATGATGATGATGATGATGACGACCACCACCTCTTAAGTCTCATTTCTCTCCTTCACAAGCTTCCAGCTGGCCGGACAGGACTGCTGCCCCGCGAGGTCCTCATGCAACCTAAAGCAAAAATGTTGAATAATAATTTGGAAGCAAAAGCTGCCGAGCGCGGAGGTTCTTTCAGGGTCACGATCTTCTCAAATAGTCGTTCTTAAAGTTGAGAAACAACGCAGAGCTCCAGCTCGGTACCCTGAAGGTGATGCACGCTGTGAACGCTCTTTAAATGACCGTCATCCTGTTTGGGCAACGCGTGTCGGCCCCGTCATTAACTGCAGGGTCACCGTTAGGGCTTAGAGAGACTTTGGGCTCGCCAGAAGAGAGCAGACGTCAGGGCCACGTTGGCTTAAGGGCCGAAAGCCAGATTACATAACCAGCTCCGCTTATGGGCGCCACACCTCGCTGCTTACTTGCAGCCAACAACAGTCTTTTGACCGGCAACCAAAGTCTTTTACATTACATTACATTTAGCTGACACTTTTATCCAAAGAGACTTACATGATATACAGTAGACCGTAGACACAGCAACGGTGAGCAATGAGGGTTAAGTGTCTTGCTCAAGGACAACAGTCTTCAATTGGCAACCAAAGTCTTCGACCACCAACTAAAGTCTCTTGACAACCAAAGTCTTCATATGGCAACCAAAGTCTTCAACCGGCAACCAAAGTCTCTTGACCGGCAACCAAAGTCTTCAACCAGCAACTAAAGTCTCTTGACCAGCAACCAAAGTCTTCAACCGGCAACCAAAGTCTTCAACTGGCAACTAAAGTCTCTTGACCGGCAACCAAAGTCTTCAACCAGCAACTAAAGTCTCTTGACAACCAAAGTCTTCAACCGGCAACCAAAGTCTCTTGACCAGCAACCAAATTTTTCATCATGCTTGAACTGATGGAGACAAACCCCGATGAAGGACGAGAGGAAGACGTTCAGAGGACCACCCCAGACACGCTGCAGAAGGAAGACCAGAGGAAGGAGAACCAGGTGCAGCAGCAGATCCACCTGAGGGACCCTGCAGTCACGGGTCTCTGCAAGGAGAAAGAAGGTCTCTCTCAGAAGCTCCAAAAACCAGCTGTTGACCGAACCAGCTTAACTCCTCCGGAGCGAGAAAGCTTGGCGAGCTAAACTCAACGCTCCGGAGGAGAAGTTCACAAAAGGAACTGGCCTTGAAAGAACAAGAGCTGGGAGAGCAAAGTAAAAGCTTGGCAGGCAAACAGGCAAAGCTCGGGATGGGAAGTCCAAGAAGGAGCCGGCCAAGAAGGATCTGTGGGAGGCCAAATTAAAACAGGTGGAAGACGAGAAGAAGGATGACGACCTGGTGGAGCAACGACGGAAGTCAAACGGAAGGAGGACGACGTCACACAGGTGGAGGACGAGAACGAGGACCCGGAAGAGCTGAAGATGAAGAAGAGGAGGAGGAGGAGGAGATTATTTCCCCTCAGGTTGGACAACAGGTTTCACCAAGGGCGTAGGTTTGGTCTCAGCATTGGTAGGGACACTGCCTCCAAGTTTTTATACTTTTTTTTTATACTTTTATACAAGATTTTTAATGCTCAGGTAACCGGTCAAAAAAATTAACCTTTTCTGAGAAAAAGCTGAACAAATGAGCAACTCGTCTTTTAAATGAGAAAAGCTGGTCCCTCTTCAAGGTCACCTTCAGTGAGCCTGGGACGCTCTGCTTGCTAGTTTCACTCGGTTGCCTGTTTTGCACAAATTGTTTTTTTTTTTTAAAAACTATAACTTTTACAGAACTTTTTGTGACGCGTTACAAATTCAAAAATTACAACCAAAGCCATCAGTGGCATTCTTAGCAATAATCTATTTGGGGGGTTTGTAGTCGATTGAGGGTTAACTAAGGTTTTGTCATTCAGATTAGGGCTGGGCGGTATGGCCAAAAATTCATATCACGGTATTTTGTAAGATTCTGCCGGTTTCACGGTATATCACGGTATTAACATTAATTTATTGACGCCGAAAAGGACCTGAACTGCTCGTTGTTCACCACTCGCTGGCCAACTCCCTCGCAACTGCCCAGCGAGCTGTGAACAGCTGTTTGTGTGGCGTGACTTCCGGTCTGTCTCTTCCGGGTTTTTTCACCTGCATTCCCCTGGGTCCTAAGTCCCTCCAGGTTCAGCTTCTTTGCAATACATCGTTTTCTGAACTACGTCGGACTTTTCAAACCCTCCAGCCAGCAGACACAGCTCCTCTCTGGGCAACACGTTGTGTTGGTGCATCTCTGCTCTCTCTTGTTCCTCCTGCATCGCTCTTTTACGTTTTTTAATGTAGCGACGGATTACAGATGAGTTGGTGCAAACATTTTTTTTTTTTCGTATTGGTGGGGACAATTGTGTCTTTTCCCAAACTTTGGTCGTGACTAGTCCCTATGGACCCTATGCAAACCTACCTCCACCTGACAGTTTGTGTATCCTGTATTCCCGCCGTGTCTGTGTTGCTCATGTTTCCTCCCACAGTACAAAATCCCAAAATATGCACTTTAGGCTAATTGGAAACTTGAAATGCTCGAGTCTAGTTCCATCCTGTCATATTTATGCAACGTTTCCTCCTGGTGCTCGGCTTTCTCCAACAATCTAAAGATATGCACTTTGTGTTAATTGGACAAATAACTTAAAATAATAATAATTTAAATCCAATAAACAGTAAAATAAAGTTAAATGTGTCTGCCTCTGAATAAATACATACAGTATAAATGTACTCTTTACACAAAGCAAGCTCAGTAGGCATACTTACGTTTTCTGACCTTCATTTTTATTTTTTATTTTAAATTGGTCGATTAATCAATCATTTAGTCTTAATGTCAGAAAAAAGTAGAAAAACAATGCTATAGATTATTTGTCACTTAATAAATTAATCGGCAACTATATTTGAAAATTATTAATTTAAGAAAAGAAAATCTAAATATTTTTATTCCAGCTTCTCCGTATTGATGATAACGAGCACATACCAACCTCTAAATTCTCAGAAAATCTGATTATTTTGCACTTAAGTTCTTATTTAAATGACAAAATACTGAGATATGAAATGGACGCTGTCTGGATACCGCGCCCCTAATTTAAATCGTGATATTAAATGTAAAACCTAATTTTTTTTTAAACAGAGAAAAGCTGTAAATTCTCTTGTTCGACTTTGTTTTTTTTACATTTTCTTTCTAAATTGTCATCCATCCATTTTCTTGACGGACACTATTGATTTCAGCGCTTATTCTATAAATGTCTATAAACAAATAAAATGTTATTTAAGGTTTCTCTCGTTCAGCTCGATCTCTTTGCAGGATAATACATTTCCACCCTTTTGAAGAATCTCCTTCTTCCCGCCCGTCACCGTACGAGTGTTTGTGGGTAAAGAATGTCGTCGTTGTCAGCTTCGGCTAACGTAGCCCAGCGGCTGAGCATGCACAGCTCACCTCTCCTACACAAACGGCATCTTATGAGGCGACCCATTGCGTCGCATGAATGTTTCCACTCCATCCGCCCGAAACGTAAAGCAGATGGTCATCTGTAAACACGCACAACGTACAGCTCGGTGCGTAAACAATATCAGTGACTGCGACTTAAAAAAGAAAAAAAAGAAAACGAGCACAATCAAAAGTTACAGTATTAAAAAGACGCGCACAGATGTTTCCACATGTGATTGCAGAGGGATTCTCACTCCAGACAGAGGATTTCACCTCTCAAACCTCATTAGAAATAACTCGCGTTTACTTCTCAGACGACGGCCGCTATGGACGCGGAGTTTACCCGCATGCATGCTGGTGAATTACCGAGCGGCTGCAGCCGCGTTTCCACTTGCTGTAATCAAAGAAAAGGAAAGTAAGAAGAAAGCAAATCCAGCTGTCATGTTCTTTCCCAGTTAATTTGCAGCTACGAGGGGCTCCGTGTGGATCTATAACTCTTTACCGCCGCCTAGAGGCCACGAGAGGAAGTGCTCCGACTCACACAGAGGGGATTTGTTATTCTCATTATAAACTCTCGGGGATCTGATTTCCTGAAGCCCATCACTCGCAGATAAGTGGCGAATGGAAATCAGCCAGCGTGTCGCTCCTCATCTCCATTCCCCTCTTCTGGTAAAAGCCCTTCAAGAAAAGCCATGAAAGTTTAAAAAAAATAAAAAATGCATCGAATCTGGAGAGAGGATAAAAAAAGAGAGAGAGAGGGAAAAAGAAAGACAGACGGAGAGCGTAGCCAACATGTAAAATTGGAACAACATGAGCTCATTCCCCAATAACATGGGGCACAGGGTGGGAATGAGAGACAGACAAAGACAGAGATGGGTGGCAACGAGCGCACACACACAAAAAAAAAGAAAACTGAAAGCAACGCACATCTACCAGGAGGAATGATGGGGTTGTTAGTGGTTTGTGAACCAGATGAGACATTTTAACCAATTTGATTGTTTGTGAAAGAAATCATTCTGATCGAAGCCCCAATTGCTGCCAACTGGCCGCCTGGCGCGTCTCAGCGTAATGCGGCCTGACGGCTGGCGGTAAGAGGAGAGGCTTTCGAGCAGATGGGGGAGGTCAGCGCTCGCCCCCCGACTTCAAACGCCGGGGAAGTGTAAAAACAGACTATTGCGGGGGCTAAAACAACTAACGGCGGGATTAGAGGAAGTCCGCTAAGTGGCCTTGAGATGTTGCAATTTGCTGGGCGGAGGCCTCACAACTCTCTGCCAAGAGACATTCAAACATGACTTTTAGTGTCTCTTCTACGCCCAGAAGCAGACGCCCTACCACACGGGTCACAACGAGCGGGACGGTGCTCGCCTGGAAATTGCAAGTAAAACGTTTCTGTGGTGGGTTTCCTGTGCTGTGACAAACCGGGAAACAGGAAAGTTCAATGAAAACACTTCCAAGTTGTTTGCAGAGCTGCTTGAGGCCGGAATATTACACAGAAGAGGTAGAACCACGAAGAACGTACTCCGGGAAATACTATTCACGACAAAACTAAACAAATTAAAATCTGTGGGAACGCCGACGTAAAAGCAGAAGTCTATGCTTCATGTGTTAAAGCTGCATTCTCTCTCCTGACCACCAGGGGGCGACTCCTCTGGTTGTATAGAAGTCTATGCTTCATGTGTTAAAGCTGCATTCTCTCTCCTGACCACCAGGGGGTGACTCCTCTGGTTGTATAGAAGTCTATGCTTCATGTGTTAAAGCTGCATTCTCTCTCCTGACCACCAGGGGGCGACTCCTCTGGTTGTATAGAAGTCTATGCTTCATGTGTTAAAGCTGCATTCTCTCTCCTGACCACCAGGGGGCGACTCCTCTGGTTGTATAGAAGTCTATGCTTCATGTGTTAAAGCTGCATTCTCTCTCCTGACCACCAGGGGTGACTCCTCTGGTTGTATAGAAGTCTATGCTTCATGTGTTAAAGCTGCATTCTCTCTCCTGACCACCAGGGGGCGACTCCTCTGGTTGTATAGAAGTCTATGCTTCATGTGTTAAAGCTGCATTCTCTCTCCTGACCACCAGGGGGCGACTCCTCTGGTTGTATAGAAGTCTATGCTTCATGTGTTAAAGCTGCATTCTCTCTCCTGACCACCAGGGGGCGACTCCTCTGGTTGTATAGAAGTCTATGCTTCATGTGTTAAAGCTGCATTCTCTCTCCTGACCACCAGGGGGCGACTCCTCTGGTTGTATAGAAGTCTATATAAATGACTCTACTTCTCTCTTGATGTATTCCCTCAGTAAACATTGTAAACATGAGTTTATGTCTCAATCTCTAGTTTCAAGTCTTCTTCAATACAGCGTGATGTTCATTTAGTAAATTATGCTCATTTAGAGTCAAACAGACCAGAAAGCAGGGGATGCTTTAGGGGCGGGGCTACAAGGTGATTGACAGGTCACTTTATTAATTGTCCCAATCACGCTCAGCCCGTTAACACAGGCGAGGAGTGGGAGGAGCAACCTCTCAGTGCTTTTCTTAGCAGGTAGGAACCCAAAACTAAAAATAAAAAACTTCCCAACAGCTGCACCTGCAAGCAATCAGTGCATAAACAGATGAATTTGTGCGTTTCCGATGGTTAGTGAGACGGACGTGCGTCTGGCACTCTGAGTCCTGATCTCCATCAAATAGACCTGCAGCCGGTCTACAGCCGCCCCCCCTCAAGACCTGCAGCCGGTCTACAGCCGCCCCCCCTCAAGACCAAGGCCCGACAGATGGAAAACTTAAAATATACAACGACATGGAGTTGGATCAATATTGAGATCTCAGTGATTATTTATATGACTGTTAATGTCAATAACTCGAGGAACACTTTTAGCTACTTTTGCATCCAGCGGCGGACCGTTTTAAAACACAGAAACTACTGTGTGTGTAGAACTCTTTGCTACTTCAGATGTCGATAAATACCACAATATAGCAAGTTTTCTGTTTATTCAATTCATAAATAAAGTATGAAAAAAATATTTCATACCCTGTAAAAAATAAAAATAATAAATCAGATTTTCTGAGAAATTTGAGCTTGTTATTATGCAATTTAGACGACGTTATGGTATATGATGATGTCATCACAATACGATTGCATCATATCTGCATGTACATAGTAAACGCTTTTGCCTAAATTTAATCCTGTCCTTATATCAAAGTCTTGACCTGAAACTAAACCAAAAAAGGGACACACAAAAAAACACACACAAAAAGACACACACACCTGATTGAAGGTTTTAAAGTGAAGCTCTTTGAAGATGGCGTCACGTTCCTCCACCTCCACCCATCCTGTGGCCCTGAGGTCCATCACCTGCTGATCCCGGTCGGCAGCTGGGAGCCAGTGGGAGTCTGAGGACTGGAAACACACACACACACACACACACACACACACACACACACACACACACACACACACACACACACACACACACACACACACACACACACACACACACACACACACACACACACACACACACACACACACACACACGCACACGCACGCACGCACACGCACACGCACACGCACACGCACACACACACACAAAACTCAGAGTGTGTACACATCATTGTTGTTCTTGTAGTAATTACATTAGAAGAAGCACTTACTCTGTGTTTATTCTCTTTTCTCAATCTGCTGTGGTTTTCTCTCCAGTCCACATTTATGTTTCAGAAATTAATTAATATTTAACAACTTAAATATATATTATTATCAGTATATATATATATATATATATATATATACACACTGACTCTTTTAGGCAGTTACCTGAGTGCTATTCGTGCTTCGTCCGCAAGGTGGCAGCCAAGCAGTGAAAATATTCATATTTAACAGTATATAACAAAGCGTGAACTATTCATCGGCAGCCTATATAAATACAATATATAAAATGTAAAACACCTACACCAAACTCTATTATAAATTCTAAATCAGTTTGATATTTTCTTGTTTTAGTGCAAACTCACACTCACAGTGAACATAATTTAAGTCGTGGTGGACTTGTCACAACCTTCTCTTTAATTCGGCAATTTAATAAACAACACATCATAACTTAATCTCGAAATGTTCAACTTTATTACAGAAACGTCCACCGCCAGTCGAATACACGTTCGATGGGGGGAAAGCACGAATGGACTCATTGAAGTTGATATTTTAATGTATTATTGTCTCTTGAGTTAAATCCAAACAAATTATTGTCCGCCGAATTAAATAATAGCCTTAAATAAATGCAAAAATGTCACAAACGCTCCTTTTACACCTTATATTGTTTACAGGTGTGCTTTAGACGTTAAATTCAGTGCATTTCGAATGGAGTTTCGTTTACGTATTTCTTTTTTTTTTTCAACGGCGCGTCTACAAGTGTGTACAGTCCTTTGCTAGTCTCACGAGACTACCCTCACGCGCGCATAACTCCAGTTTAAAAGATTGTATGGAATAAGACGCGTGCACGTGCTCGTGCTCGTGCCAAAGGACCGACTGTCACACTGCGGCACTCACCATTTTAGACGCGAGGTTCCTGCAGCGCGGAGGCAGCAGCAGACTGCCCAGCCGCAGCAGGCGGCCGCAGGGCCACGAGCTGCTGCCCGGCCTCGCGCTAAACATTAACCCAGACATGACCGACGGCTGGTCGGCTGCTATCCCTCTCGACAGCCACCTCTGCTGCACTCTGCTCCAGTTCTCGTTAATGGCTGTTCAGTTCACTGCCTGATTAAAAACCCTCGTTTTCCATTCGGAGTCTGGTTGTGCTAAAAGTGTGTTCTCATGTGTTTTTCATGTAGTGAGATATATTTAAATAAATATAAATATATGGAGGTCTTGCAACCAGATCCTCTAATCAGTGATCAGAACATTTTTATAAACTTTAAATATATTTCTAGTAGCATTTTTATACATGTATTCTTACTGAAGACAACCCTTATATATGTGTATTTGAAGTACACCATTTAAATCAGCTTACAAAGGTGGACTCATTCTTAATTTTGTTTAATTGTATTTAATAAGTGGACGACAATCCAGTTGCAGCTTTCTTTGCCCTTTAGAGCTGTGGCTGATGGAGAGAATATCTCATAAAAAGCACCAACACACGATTCTAAAACAGACAAAAGCCCCCGAAACACAACAGTTATAAAACATCACTTTCTTTAATATGAATCAACATGGCTTACACACAGTTATTTCTAAAATGTCAGCAAATTAACTGTTAATTGTTTATTTTCCATCTAACAAATCGTTCACGTCCATGTCCAGTCGGCCGACTCAGTCCTGATGCTCGTGCTCCTGTCCCGGTATGAGCCAGCGGATGCTGTCCGTCCGCAGGATGGCGTACGTGATGAAGCCGGCGATGAAGAGGATGGAGAAGACCAGCAGCCAGTCGATGCTCCTCACCGGGTCGCTGAGGAGCGGGCCGAGGCGGTCCGTGTCGGTCACGTTATTGTCGGGGCCGACTTCAAACCCTGAAAGCACCGGAACAGTTCGGCTTGTTGTATCTTATCTCATTATATATGAAATACACATTAAATTGAATGGCATCTTATGCACAAGGAATATCCTGCATTCTCTCTCCTGACCACCAGGGGGCGACTCCTCTGGTTGTATAGAAGTATATGCTTCATGTGTTAAAGCTGCATTCTCTCTCCTGACCACCAGGGGGCGACTCCTCTGGTTGTATAGAAGTCTATGCTTCATGTGTTAACGCTGCATTCTCTCTCCTGACCACCAGGGGCGACTCCTCTGGTTGTATAGAAGTCTATGCTTCATGTGTTAAAGCTGCATTCTCTCTCCTGACCACCAGGGGTGACTCCTCTGGTTGTATAGAAGTCTATGCTTCATGTGTTAAAGCTGCATTCTCTCTCCTGACCACCAGGGGTCAATTCCTCTGGTTGTATAGAAGTCTATGTTTCATGTGTTAACGCTGCATTCTCTCTCCTGACCACCAGGGGCGACTCCTCTGGTTGTATAGAAGTCTATGCTTCATGTGTTAAAGCTGCATTCTCTCTCCTGACCACCAGGGGTCAATTCCTCTGGTTGTATAGAAGTCTATGCTTCATGTGTTAAAGCTGCATTCTCTCTCCTGACCACCAGGGGGCGACTCCTCTGGTTGTATAGAAGTCTATGCTTCATGTGTTAACGCTGCATTCTCTCTCCTGACCACCAGGGGGTGACTCCTCTGGTTGTATAGAAGTCAATGATTCATGATTCATTTAGTAAATTATGCTAATTTAGAGTCAAACAGACTCTAAAGCAGGGGATGCTTTAGGGCGGGGCAACAAGGGTCCAGTCTTGGAGTTAATTTTGTCTGGTAATAGTCTAGTCTCTGCTGAAACCCTATAAAGCTGCATCCTTACGGACCTCTCCTCCCCGGTTCGTACCTGTCTGGTTGCCGATGAAGGAGGTGAGCGTCTCCAGCGTCCTGTCGGTGTGGTTGAAGCGAGCCATGGGTTTGGCGCCCTGGAACAGCAGGATGTTGGGCACCGCCACGGTCCCGAACCTCGTGGAGAGGCTGGTGGAAGACGGGGACGGACAAGACACAAGAAGGATTAACAGCATGAAGAAAACGATGTTCCAGAAAAGTCTCTTTTCTCTCATTTTTGGAGTTCTACTTGTAAAAATATGTCCTCTTAAAATAAGATTAATCCCAAAAACATTGTGTCGATATTGTAGCGTTTCAGAGGGTCTCATGTCAAAGAGCTTGGGAATCACTGGTCTAAGGATACAGACACATACATTTGGTTTAAATGAGCTCCTTAATGCCCAAAAGCACAAAGAAAACCATCTTGTACAGTTTGTAATTTTGCTCACCTGCTGTGCTGCGAGGCATCCAGTGCCAGGAAGTGCATGCTGGGAAAGACTCGGGGCAGGGCGTTGAAGTGAGGGGCCAGGCTGGCTGAGAACTGGCACCAGGCGGTGAAGAACAGGACTACGGAGCACTCTGTGCCGTTGGCGTTCAGGTACTCCATCAGGTCCTGAGAGACGAGGAACAAAGAGGACTGATGGACGGATTCTGGATTTGGCATTTCATTTGAGGAGTAAAAAATAAAACCGCCTGAAATGATGGTGCACCCCGTCAAGTGTGTGTGAAGAGAATTACCCCCCCCTACTCCCCCACCCCCCCAGACGGTAGCACGAATACCTGCGATGCGTTCAGGACCTGCACGACGAAATGGTCGATTCCTGTGATGTTCCTCCGGTCGCAGGTCACCTTGTAGGTCTTGGCGGTCTCCGTGGCGTTCTGCTCCTCCGTTGGCGGGAGGTCGGCGTGCACCATGTCCAGAGTGATCTGGGGGGAAACGTGCAGAGAAAACCACAAAATATAAACATCTAAAACTACAACTGACTTATTTTCATTGCTGATTAATCCACGGATTATTTGAGCTATTTGTTAGTTGTCTGTTTTCTTGGCGACGTCTTCAAATGTTTTCCAAATAAAAATAAAAACTATTGCATGAGAGAAATAGAAGCAGTTGATCCTCACATCGGAGAAGCTGCAGAAATACTTAAACTGTTAATCTGTTATCAATATAGCAGATCACGTTTCTGTTGCTCTAATCAAAGTTTCTCTGCATGATTTTAGCTTCATACTTTCTATGATTTTTTTGCATGAACAGATGTAATCAGTTATCCGAGTTACCTGCTGCGACGGCTCCTCGCTCATGTCCTCCATCGACGCTCCTCGAGCTTCCGGGTCAGGGGAGCCGCACCGGGCGCTGCTCTCGTCGCATGGCGGGGAGAAGCCCGCCTGGAAGTCTTTCACATTTTTGGGAAACAGGGACTCGATGTCGGAGGGGTCGATGGGGGCTTCGGTTCCCATCACGGCATCCGCCATCTCCGCCGTCTTGAACCGCCTCTTCGGAGGAGAGTCCAGGTCTTCTAGCTCCACGAATTTGGGGCTGTTTTCCATTTCGGACACCGCGTCCTCCGATGGCATGAACTCCAGTGACTCGTCATTCTCTGAAGGAGAAGAAAAACGATGACAGCTCCAAGTCAGGGCAGAAGATCCATCCCTCTGTGTTCGACATGTTAAAGGTTTCTCTAAAGATTAATATTATTCATAAAGGAACTGCTCTTTTGTTTGCCATAAGTTACGTCCAATGAAAATGAGTCGAAAGAAAGAAGTTTCCAGACCTCTAAATCACAACATGTGTTCAGTGACAGATGGAAATTATGTGAAATGGCAATTTAGTCACGTGACCATTCAGATGCCAGTTAATAAACACAAAACATCCCCTCTGCATGAAGGCAAAGGTTTTAATTTAAAGAGGTTTGTTAACATCAAGTGACAATAAGATCAAATCATATTATTTCCTAAAGAGAGCATCACTAACTATTCATCTCGTGCTAAAATACATATATATATATATATATATATATATATATATATATATACACACATATAAACATTGTCACGTCAATGTGTTTATAAACGTCTGAGTCCTGTAATTAACACTCCAACGTCTCCATATTAATTTAGGATAATATCCACTAGTTTGATCGTTGACATCAGCAATCAGCAGCATCACAGCGAGTCAGCTGTTCATCGCAAAATATAAATATCAATAAAAAGCTGCATCTCTCTTACCTTGTGCTGTCACCGCCGAATACTTCAACACATCGGAATGATACAACATGAATACCAAAACACATCGGAAGTGAAGTTTATTTAAAATCCACGTCATATTCTATTTAATTGTGTTCTCCAAATTTATCTAGACGCAAATGTGACCGGCCATCACGACATGTTGAGGCGATGTTTTCGTCGAGCGACGGCGGCGGGGGAAGAAGATACACGCTGCACGTTCGACTTCCGCTTCCGGTCACAGAGACGGCTTCCGGGGTGACTCTTCCAAAAACATGTTTGACGTCATATCTTCGGATTTACGTTGAAATACACGCTTGTTTCACTGTAATATAACTAGAGAGAGAAAGAACTAAAGATATGATTGTCTCGTGTTTATACAGAAGGAAGGAAAAATGAAAATCCCGATTTAAATAATTAAATCATATTATTTTTTTCAAGATAAATTAGGAAAATAGTAGATAAAAAGATGTAAAGAACACAAGGTTGTATTATCTCATTTGATTATCTGACAATTAATTAAATTATTTGGACAACATAATGTAAAATGACCTATATTGATTTCCATGTTAAAATGGTACTGGTTTGTGTAATTTACTTGATTCATGTGTGTGGAATTATATAATATAATTATATAAGAATCTGTATTAATTTATACAGGCTATTTGGTGTTAAATAGGCTATTTATGTCATATCTTCATAAGGGGTCGCGAAGACACCTTTTTCATATGTATATACCACAGCCTAATAGACTATCGTAATAGTAGTATATTCCATTGGGAACACTGGTTCCCATCCTGTAGTTATTTGAAAGGTTCAGACCGCTCCTCTTCCTGGAATGAAGCAACCGTTGATAACCCCGTCACCGACTCGGTTTCCTGGATGTCGGGCAGTTTCCTCCTGATCAAAGTCTATTCAGCTCAGGTATCTCAAGGCATCGTTCCCTCCCCCTTTTACAGATCTACGGTTTATAGACGGGTTTAAACGCCACGTGATCAACTGTAGGGCCACAAAAAGCCCATGCACTGCAGATCTGAGGACACACATTGAGGACACTCAGCTTTTATCTGGAAACCGAGAGCGAAGCCTACCGATACTCGCTTCCAGAGAAGACATGACGCAGCCCGGGGTTCAGCGGGATGGAGAAAAGCTGAGCTGTTCGATCTGCCTGGAGCTCTTCAAGGACCCGGCGACCGTCCCCTGTGGGCACAGCTACTGCATGAGCTGCATCAAAGACTGCTGGGACCAGCAGAACGACAAGAAGCAAACAAACAGCTGCCCCCAGTGCAGGCAGAGCTTCACCCCGAGGCCGGTGCTGGGGAAGAACACCTTGCTGGCAGAGTTAGTGGAGGAGTTGAAGGAAGCAGGACTCCGAGCTGCTTCGTCTGGTCCTTCCTCGGCCGGACCCGGAGACGTGGCCTGCGACTTCTGCTCCGAGGAGAAACTGAAAGCCTTCAAGTCCTGCCTGGTGTGCCTGGCCTCCTACTGCGAGCAGCACCTCCAGCCCCACTACGACGTGGCGCCGTTAAAGAAACACAAGCTGGTCGAAGTCACCTCCAAGCTCCAGGAGAACGTCTGCTCTCGCCACGACGAGGTGATGAAGATCTTCTGCCGCACCGACCAGCAGTGCATCTGCTACCTCTGCTCCATGGACGACCACCGGGGCCACGACACGGCCTCCACCGCGGCCGAGAGGGCCGAGAGGCAGACGAAGCTCGGGGCGAGTCGGGAGAAGATCCAACAGAGGGTCCGGGACCGGGAGAAGGACGGCGAGGCGCTTCGGCAGAGGGTGCAGGCGATGACTCGCTCGGCCGACGAAGCCGTGAGGGACAGCGAGAAGATGTTCGCCGAGTTGAAGAGGCTGCTGGAGAAAAAGAGCTCCGAGGTGAAGCAGCAGATCAGATCCCAGCAGAAAGCTCAGGTGGGTCAAGCCGAGGCGCTCGAGGCGAAGCTGCAGCAGGAGGTGGCCGAGCTTCGGAGGAGGGACGCCGAGCTGGAGCAGCTCTCACGCACCGAGGATCACATCCATTTCCTGAACCACTACCCCGAGCTGTCCCGTCTGAGCGAGTCCGGAGACTCGCCCGGCATCGACTCGCTCGGCATCGACTCGCTCGGCATCGACTCGCTCGGCATCGACTCGCTCGGCATCGACTCCGATCCTCTGCGCTCATTTACGGACGTATTGGCGGCGGTGTCTGAGGCCAGAGATAAACTGCAGGCGGTTCTGAGCGAGGGGAAGGCCTCTCCGGCAGTGGAGGAAGTGGGTGCTTTACGGCCTCCAGCAGAGCCCAGAACCAGAGCTGAATTCCTGAAATATTCCTGTCAGGTCACACTGGATCCAAACACTGCGCACAAACGAGTGTCGCTGGGTGACGGGAACAGAAAAGCAACCCTGATGGCTGGAGAGCACTTGTATTTGAGTCACCCAGACAGGTTTGTCGAATGGTGGCAGGTCCTGAGCAGAGAGGGTCTGACCGGACGCTGCTACTGGGAGGTGAAGTGGAGCGGCAGAGCTAATATCACGGTTGCATACAAGGACATCAGCAGGGCGGGGACCAGGAATGAATGTGGATTTGGACATAATGACAAATCTTGGTCATTAGAATGTGGCGGGGTCCATTATACCTTCAGACATAACAATGCTTTCACTCCCATCTCCGGCACCCAGTCCTCCAGAGTGGGCGTGTTCCTGGACCACGAAGCAGGCGTCCTGTCCTTCTACAGGGTCTCTGAAACCATGACCCTCCTCCACAGAGTCCAGGCCGCCTTCACGCAGCCTCTCTATGCCGGACTTTGGCTTCCACGATCTCCCGGAGACGCTGCTGAGTTGTGTAAGCTCCGGTAGGGAGGAGTCCACCGAAGGATCCGCCTGGAGGCGGTTCACGTGGAGGCTGTGGGAATCTCTTGTTGGATTCGGGAAGATGGGTTTGTTTTACTTTCTTTCTCTTTGAAAAATCGATTTTCACGTTAAATTTACTACGGTGCACGGAAAATATTGCACATGCAAAATGTCTGATTTGAGCATCTGCCAAATGAATGTCATATAAAACGTAAAATATAGTTTTTTTTTGTAAATAAGTTTTACTTTTTAATGCATTACATCATGCTAAATGTCTGCAAAAAGTACATCAGTAAAAAAACTGACTAATATAATTTAAATGAAGAATTCAAGTGTCTTTTCATGGTGACAACTTTTGGGAAACATTTGTAAAAAGTCAATGTTCAAAATCCTGCAAATAAATAAATTGTTGACGTTTCACTGTCAAAGAATTAATTTCCATTGAATCCATTTTTTTTAGATATTTTGGAGACAAACAAAAAGACTCTTTTGCAAAGGAAAACATCTCAAGTCCATAATTCAGCAGAATGTGATTTTTCAGATTTATTACACAACTTTTGAACATTCCACAACAATCATGCAGGAATAAATTGGGACGCATGGAAAGCTTTACAGTATAAAGCATAACTTAAGCTTTTTCACGTCGTCTCAGAAACACTCAAAACGTGAGGTAATGCTTTCTGGAAATCATCGTCTGCCGAGTGTTGATTTAATGCCGATGACTAAAACTAAATATTAAATAAACTATTTATTCATGTGCACGGATTTAACTGGAAATATTACAGCCGGGGGAAAAAAGGGAGGAGCGTCAATAAATGAAAGTCCATTTTTAGGCAATAAGCAGCCCAAAACCATCCCATAATCCCTTCTGTTAGAGGGTCAGAGCCATTTAACAAAGTATGCGCTTCCAGTTCAGAACAAGTCTGTAAACGGAGAAAAAAGCCAAATATTTGAGTTATTGCGACAGAATTGTGCGACATTCTTGTTTTCTGACCATCAGGCGGCTAGTGTATAAATGGGTTATTTCACATTTCTACGTTTTCTAAAAAGCTGAAACATGTTCTTGTGGGTTTTCTGTCCGTGTTGTTTAATATTTTCAATAAAAAACGTACAACACAGCCTTTGCTCAGCAGGATGTGGTTCGCTTCATGTGTCCAGATAACATAATAGTTATAATAATAATAATATTTCTGTTTTTAGCTGGAGGGTTGTAAAGAGACGTACAGGAGATGTTTAGTTAAACGGAATATGGACGTAAAATCCACAAAACATATTTCAGCTCTTCAGCAAGAAACCCTTCAGGCATTAGAGAACCGGTGTCAACATCAAGGGTTCCTGCACCGTGACACTGCCCCCTAGTGGCGGCTTCGTGAGGTTCACTTCAAACAAACATTCTGACGTAAACACTGGAAATAAAACGCACACTTCAAGATGTCAAACAGCTGTAAACTCAACAAAGAAAATAAGAAACATCCCGTTAAATATGAAACCTGGCTACATCAGAATGATATTTTAAAAAGAGAAGTACTTTCAGAGATAGATAACGGAAGATATAAATACGATAAGATGCAAAGACATAAGTTTACATCGTCAATGTAGAGCAATTTACAATGCATTGAAGAAACCAGTGTTTTTTTGTTTGTTTTTTAAATCGCTTCATGAGACAATTTTAAAAAGATTTTTTTTTTTATACCAATTCAAACCATTGTGCAATCTTTACTGGGATAGTGGTCTCCGAGTGCTTTTTCATTTACATTTTACACAGTAACTGTCGTCATGCTCAGGTTCATTTGTGAGAAGTCGGAATATATACATATACATATATATATATATATATATGTATATATAATAAATCAAATAGCATAAAGGGCCTACAGTGAAGATAGCGTCGTATTCTTTGGTAAAGGGATGTTTGTACGAGACATTTAAAACAACGAGTGAGAGAAGGCCTTGTACACCAGTATAAAAATACAACCATAATAAAAAGTGATAGTATCAAAGTTCACACAGTACATACATACATACATACAACGGATTATTGCACCAAATTTAACAATTTCATAATTTCCTGGCGAGACCGGAAACACTTGTCTACGAATAATACCGAAAACCCGACTGTTCATCGGGGAGATTTTATTTTAAATGATAAAAAAAAAAAAAAAAAAACTTGAATGCAATCCATATTCTACGGTGCATTGAATAAGCGTGTTGTGAAAATGACAAATATTATAAAGCAACTTACGTAATTTTTTTAACTTTTTTTTAATTCAGTCTAAATTCAAACTGAAGAGAAAAAGTACAACGTCAATGTTCCTGAAACATATTAAACATTTAATACGCACCGTTTAAAACCGCATACTTTAGCGTGATGGTTGTAAACAAACGAGGCCGCGTAATGTTCAACACACGTGGATTCATATTCATATTTATTCAAACAGAAGTGACGATGTGTGTTTGTTTAAGTATAAAGTTTTTGACCTGTGAGCAAGGACACAAATAAGATATTTGATGCTCTAAGTTTTGTATTTTTCACACAAAAATTCCGGTAAATACATGTTTTTTTTACGATAGCTTGTGTCAGAAGGTTTGATCGCGGTTTTATCGGTTCCTGTTTCAGAGAACACGATGTCTTCGATATCAACAGGTTGAATCTTCGTGCTTTTTGGTGACAGATGTCGTTGGAGTTGGGACGTTAAAACAAAAACAAACATTTTCATGTCTCAGATTTGATACATTCAAGGTTTTTTCAGGAAATTTGGGAATCTTGTAAAGGACGAAGTGCATGAAATGTGAAACGTTGGGATCTGAAGCCAGAACTCGTAAATGAGGCGCAGACAGAAGCCGGTGAGCTGACGAGTGTTTTGGTTTCTGCCGTGAGACGGAGTTTTGAACCAAGTTTCATCACCATTCCTCCGGTTGGAGAAAAGCATGATGGGTAAATGCTTTTCTTTAACAAAAAAAAACAAAAAAAACATCTGTTTGATAAACATTTGCATGCAAATAATATGTTGATGTTCCGTGAGACGGTGAACAGTAGTGTGTGTGTGTGTGTTAATTCTGGAACCGATTGGAGAAAGTTGGAATTTTCAGCGTCTGTACATCTATCAATGAAGTGCCACTGAGCAAGGCACTTGACCACCCCCCTCCCCCTCCTCCTCCATAACTGTTTGAATCCAGAGTGACTACACGTGACACGTAAAAGTCTCATAAATCAAAATTAGAGAAGAACAGCGTTGCTACTTGTCTCTGCTCCACCTCCTTTTTTGTCTGTGTTTTTTGTGCCAAAAAAAAACGAGGAAATATCGGGATTCAAACCTCCGTGTGACGAACATTACGGAGATTAAATTTGCTCAGATTTCAACACATCTCCTCGTAGCGGCCTCCTCTGTTTGCGGTGACGAAACATTGTTTAAAAAAAAAACGGTGGTGTTGAAATGCTACATGAAGCACACTCAGAAAGAGAAAGTTTAAAAAGCCCCTCGCAATGACCCCCCCCCCCCCCCCCACACCTCCCCTCACACACACACACACACACACACCCCTATGATGTGTAGTGACCCTCCACACACACTATGGATCTGAAAAACGGTTTTATATATATATTTGGTGGCAGGCACACAGACACCAACACGAATAATAGAAAAGAATCTCCCCCCTCCCCCTCCTCCCCCCTCCCAGTATCTGGCAGGAAACCGGTGCACATGCGTCTCTTATCCGACCGATGGAAGGCAAGTGGCGGCGACGCCTTCACTCGTTGGCCGTCTTCTCTTTGCAGGAAGGTTCACAGAGGATTTCCTTGTGCGGCAGCGGGTACGGGAACGCCGCTCCGCTGCAGGTGCTGCCGTAGGCCAGTTTGTTGAGGCGGGAGAGGCCCTTGATGCTGCCGGGGGGCCGCCCCGGGCTGACCTTGTACCCCGCCGCCCTGGTGGTGCCCAGCGGCCGCCCCGGGCTGGTCTTGAACCCCGCCGCCCTGGTGGTGCCGAGCGGCCGCCCCGTGCTGGTTCGGTACCCGGCCAGCTTGGTGGTCCCCAGGGGCCTCCCGCGTCGGCCCGACTTCCCGGCGGCCTTGCTCTTCTTCTTGCCGTCGTCCGGCGCCTGGGCAGCGCCTTTCGCGCCGGGGATCTTGCCCGGCGAGCCGGCGAGCGCCTCCTGCCTCTGGCACCCCATGGGCTTGTGACCCTGGCCGGGCAAGACCATGGGCGCCAGCGTCATCTGGAGGGCGGACGGCGGGGGCGGCGGGTAGAACTTGTTGGCCTGGGTGCACAGGTCGAAGTGGGAGGCCGGGTGGTGGCCGTCCTCCGCCAGGCACGACGGCCGGCTGTTCATGCAGAAGTCGCTGCTCGTCACCTGGCGCATCATCTTCTGCTGGGGGGGGGGGGGGGGGTTACAACTGTGTTATTATCAGATAAAAGAGCTTATATCTCGATGTTGAGCCAGTAATGTTGTGCACAATGCTGGGCGGGAATATGTTTAAAAGAAGACAAAATAGGCAAAACAGCTTCAATTTCACAATAAAGCTTGATGTTGATGTTTAGCCGCATAAAGAAAAGAAACCTGGACACATTTAAGGCTTTACACCTTTATAATTATGGGCTTTGAGGCTAAACTAAGACTTAGTCTAAGGAGAGCTTGGAGCTAACCGTCGTATTTTTTGCCCAAACCAACCAGTTAGTCTTCATCATTGAGGGCTTTTATTTTAAAAAACATTAAAAAAAGATATCTCATAAAGCATAAACACAGTTGAGTTTAGGCAACAAACTTAGTTAGGTTTAAGAAAACAGCGATACAAACGAGTCATGTGACCGGCAATACAAACCAGTCATGTGACCGGCAATACAAACCAGTCATGTGACCGGCAATACAAACCAGTCATGTGACCGGCAATACAAACCAGTCATGTGACCGGCAATACAAACCAGTCATGTGACCGGCAATACAAACCAGTCATGTGACCGGCAATACAAACCAGTCATGTGACCGGCAATACAAACCAGTCATGTGACCGGCAATACAAACCAGTCATGTGACCGGCAATACAAACCAGTCATGTGACCGGCAATACAAACCAGTCATGTGACCGGCTGCTCAATATCGTCCCCAAAATGTCAACGTTTTTGGGACTCGGCCTCCTGGACCTCTGGAGGTTGTGAGCTCTTTATATGACGTCACTCTCTCTGCCATAACCCCCAGCGGCCACAAGGGGGCAACAATGAGCCCGGCGCACACAACAAACTTACAAAAAGCAACAAATAAAGGTGAGACTTGTCCGTTTTACACCAAAGAGGACCTCAAGGACGGAGACGTCTTGTTAGCTTTGAAAAACAAAACTGTTATGTTTGGATTCACAGTTATTATGAATTAATTTTATCAATGAAAAGGTTTTGGCTATTTCCTGGATGTTGTTTCAGCCTCTGTGACGACAAAGAGGCTTTAATCCTCCAAGTTTGTTGTGTTCTGCCGATTTCCTTTCCGTGTATGCTGGTTTTAAATGTCGACTCTGAAGGTCAGAGGTCATAGACCCCCCGCCCAAAAAAATATATCTATATATATATATATCTATATATATATATATATATATAGATATATATATATATATATGTGTGTGTATATTGTATAGCTGCGATAATAAAAACTAGCAAACAAGCATAATCCTGATTAAAGTGAAGCTGATGCAGCCACGAGCAATATGCTGATGGTCCACAGCTGACCTCTGACCCCTCGCGCACACACACACACACACACACACACACACACACACACACACACCCTGTAATCACAATGAGTCCATATTCTGACCATGCACACACACACACACACACACACACACACACACACACACACACACACACACACACACACACATCTGCTCTTTAATTGCAGCACACATGTTATAACTAATTATGAGAATATAAATACTATAAATACTCCAATGCAGCGCTGCTGCTGATATTCTGGTATATATTAGTGTGTACTTTCACTGTGACAAACACAACACAGCCTGTAGTAATATGCCCCCCCCCCCCCCCCCCCCCCCAGCCGACATGGCTGCTGACGTGCACGTCTTGCATGAGTCTGACCCCCCCCTCCCCCCCCTCGAGCCCCCCGGTTACTGTACCTCGATTGTTCGCAGATCTCGGTGCATGAAAGGGTTAAAGAGAAAAATGATCTTTCATCCCTCAAAGCGAGAGTCGATCCATTTTCCACCCCCCAAAAAAATGAAATCCCCTCGCGCCGCAGGACGTCGGTTCTCTGGAGTCGAGCCGCCGCGCGCCGGTCCGCCGTGTGCACGAGACGCTTCCGTCGAGACGGCTCGTTTGGGTGCTTTTTTTATATTTTTTTTTATTTATTGCCCAGCTCCAGAGGTTTGGATGAGAAACGCAGCCATTTTCCATTAAAATTTAATAAGACTGGAGCGCGGTCTGAGCATGCGCAGAGCAGCATGCGAGGAGGAGGGGATTTGTCTCCTTCCGATCCCGAAGAAGCGTTTCACACCCGAACCGCTGCGATTTCACTCCAGATACAGAACTATTCTGCATCCAACACTGGTTTTTATTTTATATATATATATATATATATATATATATATATGTATGTATATAATATGTATATATATATATATATATATATATATATATATATATATATATATATATATATATATATATATATATATATATATATGCGTTTTAAAAACGCAAACAGCACTCCAACATGGATGGATCATATACAAAGGCTACTGAATAATTAAAAGAGTAGGCAGGAAAATATGGATATTAAATAAATAAATAAAACAAATATGCATGAGATACATCCGGATATAAATGAGGCACTAAATATAGCAATGAGTCAATATTTATTTGTATTTTTAATATTTTAGGAAGGACGTTTATTTCCTACTTATTTATTTCCATCGGTTATATTCATATACATAATATATCAATGAGTCAATAGTTGTATAGAAAAAAATATATAATTTTTTTCATGGAAAAAATGTATTTATTTATTTCCCACTTCTATAGGTTATATTCATATAAATAAATGGGATAGAGGTAATAAAGTGATGTGGCTTTCGAAAAATAAAATATTTCTGAAAAAAAAGTCCATTGAAAAAACCATTAAGCAAAAAAAATGTTTTTATTTATTTATTTAACTATATTATCTAATGTATATGTCTATATTTACATGTATTTATATCAAAGGACATTTATTTATTTAATATTCGAACCAGCACACAGAGAAAACAGCCGGACACATTTATTTAGCAACACATCGTTTTATTGTGCAGAAAAGTAAAAACATCTTTCATCCGACGACTATTTCTTCATAAAGATTACGTTTGGGACAGCAGAGTGACATCTGACCCAAAATGAAAAAGAAAAAATAATTATGAAAATAAAAAGTTGCTTTACATTTAAAAGACATTCTGCAGAAAGATGGTTCAAAACCTGCGTCAGACATTTTGATTTTTATAGTCTGAATAAACTGAAGCACGGAGGACACTAAAGGGTGGGGTGGTGATATAAACAAAACCATACACGAAACTGAGGTAATTGAATGGAACCTTATTAAAAATATAGACTAAAATATTCCTCAGCCCCTTTGATGAAGCGGCGTTCCCTCTACAGCACTTTGTACCGC
The DNA here is from genome assembly GCA_023566465.1 of Cottus gobio. Classification (NCBI taxonomy): domain Eukaryota; kingdom Metazoa; phylum Chordata; class Actinopteri; order Perciformes; family Cottidae; genus Cottus; species Cottus gobio. Next base: position 1,685,503 of record CM042229.1, on the reverse strand, counting down.
CCTTTGCTCGTCGGCTGGTAGGAATTTTGCTGAAAAACAAAATACAAAAAAAGACAATAAGCGACATATTTTGAATCAACATGAATAAACATAACCTGCAATGGTTTATGTATCCTGCTCAGGATTCATACACATTCTGACTAATGCTTCTCCAGGACTTTAAACCAAATTCCCATGACCAAACATGGAAATAAACATTTTAAAATTCCATAAATTTTCCAGGTTTTCCATGAGCGTATGAACCCTGCCGCCTGCACATAAAATAAAACATAAATCTCCAGTTCTGGGTGTTGAGTTATGACTTACTAATCTGATGAGCTCCTCCTTGATTAACCTCGTGATCTCCGTCTTGGCTTTCTGCACAGCCAGCTCATTCGCACCTGGAAAAAACAACAACACAACATTTGTATTAAAAACGGACAAAAAGAGGAACGCGAAGCCCAGAGGAGGTTAAAAAAAAAAAGGAGTAAAATGACTTAAAATTAGATACACAAAAATAAGTATTTTGGACGCCTACTTTCGATGGCCAGGTAGATCTTGCGCTCGCCCTCTTTGGGCTCTTTTCCTGGCGGGAAATAGGTTCCTCGGATGGTGATGGCGGCCTCGGAGTATTCTCCGATCCTCTGCAGAGCTTCTTTAGACGTCACCTTCCACCTGGCAGTCTGCGGAGGAGGAAACACGTTTATTTATTTATTTACACGGTTTTATCAGTCAAAAACAATGTTTTAGAATTACCAAAAAGCTTTTATATGTTTTTTTAAATTCTTAAAATAAATAAAAGCTTTCTTAAACGGGGTTCATACACATTTTCACCAAATTTCCATGACAAATTTTCCAGGCCTGAAAATTTTCCAGGTTTTCCATGAGCGTATGAACCCTGCTTAAATATTTGCTCTCAACATAAAAAAAGCATCAGTTTATAAATTATTTCTCATGTGAGATTTGTGTTTTTCTTGTCTTTCCTCTTCTTACTGGTGCCAGTGAAGTGGGCGGGGCTTCTCCTGAGCGCCCATCATCCTGGAGCAACATTTGCTTGCCTTTCTGCCTCTGTCACTCAAATGTGGGATCATGTGAGGCCCGAAATATTAAAATAATAATAGAAGAATAAGTGCGCGGCTGACCTGTGGGAAGTCGTTGATCTCCAGCTCCTCCTCGTATCTCTTGACGGTCTCGGCCTGTTCGGCCGCCTGCCGCTCCTCCTCCAGCTTCTCCACGGGGGTGTAGTTCAGCTTGGCGTTGATCTTCTCCGCCAGCTGCTCCGCGATGGTCTTCGCCGACACCGAGGGCGTCATGATGGTGCCGCCCCGCAGGATGGCGTTGGTGGCCTGCTGCATCACGTCCTGCGGGGGAGGGGCAAAGAAAACAGGTAAAACGGGTGTAAAAACAGGTAAAAACAGATAAAAACAGGTAAAAACTGATAAAACGAATGGCAGAAAATGACGAAAGTAAGAGGAATAAATAAGAACTTCAATATTATTTGATCAAGTTTGAGGCTAATTGGCCCAACAGTGACCTCAGATATGCCAATAATCAATAATCGACTACATATTGCATAAGTTAACCCCGTTGCTGGCCGTACCTGAGCCTCGGCGCCCAGGTTCTTCTGAGCGTTGATCTTCAGCGCCAGCCTCTTGGCCATCTCCAGCTTCTGGATGTTCCCGGCGGACGGCGGCCCGAGACCCGGCAGCCCGCCGGACACGGAGGCCGAGGAGGCGGATTGGCCCGCCGGGCCGCCGGCGGATCCCGGAGCGGACAGGTCCTTCACCCGCTTCTTGGAGTTGAACATGCTCTCGATCTGCTCCTCGATCTGAGGAGGCGATGGAGAAATTATTATCTTTAAGGAATTAAACTCCAGCTCGTTGTTTATGCACGAGGCGTTACAAGAAGTGACTTCAAAATAAAAGTGACCTTCCTGTGAATGAGGTCGGCCATTTTTAAGTTTATTCAATAATAAATAAATAAATAAATAGACAATTAAAGAAATCAAGATAAATCCATATTGAATTATACAAAAAACAAATGATAATTAATGGAAGAAAAAAAAAATTAAGTGAAAAAGATTGGAGACTTTAATATAAAGAAAACATTTCTAAAGACCAATGTGACTTCAAAATAAGAGCGTAAGACTTTCTGCAGACACTGCGTTACTTTTTTAGCATATTAGATGTTAAATTTTAAAATAAAATATGAAATGTATACACACACACACACATTGTAAATGGACTAAAACTATTGATATATGATACACAAGTCATATGTAACTCCACCATGGAGGACGGCACAGGTACTCACATCCAGCGCTCCGTCCTCGTCGTCCGAGTCCTGCAGGCCGAGAGCCGCTTTCTGCAGCTTCTTCCTCTCGTTGGCCAAAGCGTGTTCGGTCTCGTCGAACTTGAAACCTTTTCCTGAGAATCCGCTGCTGCTCTTAATGGTCTTTCCCTCCTGCGGAAAATAAATAAATAAATAAAAATGCATTTAATTTGCATGTGGACACCTTTTTAAAAAGCGTTTTTTTTACCTACTTGCTGACCCCCCCCCCCCCCCACACACACACACACACACACACACACACAGCTCACCGCTTTCTGCTGGTCCTTGAAGGAGGCCCAAAGCTTCTCCAGCTCGGGCGGCACCGGCGAGCCGGACAGCTCCAGCGCTTTGATGATGTCTCCGGCGTAGCGGACCTGGTCGTCCGTGATGAAGGTGTAGGCGAAGCCCTGAGGAAGAGGAGCACATGGACCTCTGTTCAATATAAAAAGACGTTTCAACCCCTCCGGACACTGAACTCGGTCTCCGGTAACCGACCTTGTTGCCCGCCCGGCCCGTGCGGCCGGCCCGGTGCACGTAGTCCTCGTAGTGGTTGGGGCAGTTGTAGTTGACCACCAGGATCAGCTGCTTGACGTCCAGCCCGCGGGCCGCCACCGAGGTCGCCACCATCAGGCGGCAGGCGCCGTTCTTGAAGTCGTTGATGACGCTGTCTCGGTCGTACTGGTCGATTCCTGAAGAGGAAGATTTAAAAAGAGAGCTGAGTGCTGTTCGGGCTTCGTCCACAAGGGGGCAGCCAAGCAGCGGAAATATTCAGATTTAACAGTATGTTAAAAAAATAAAAAATTCACAAATCTTTGAGGACTTTTCCAGGCCTGGAAATCATGTACATACTTTTTATATCAGAATATAAAAACGCATATTTGATTGCAGTTGATCTCATATTGCAGGGTAAACGTGATTTGGTGAATGTTACTCAGATACTCCCAAATAAAAATAAATTGTTTTCACAACACAAGCAATGTTGTCAGATAATGTCATGGAGCTCAGGAGAGAGCAGACTGATCTTATTAATAATAATAATATTAATAACCTCCGTGCAGCGACATGCAGGGGTACGAGGCCTTCATCAGGTCCTTCAGCAGGTTGTCTGCGTGCTCCTGTTTGTCCACGAAGATGATGACCGAGCCTTTTTCCTGGTAGTGACCCAGGATCTCCAGCAGCTTCAGGAACTTCTTGTCCTCTTCGATCACCAGCTGAAGAAACGAGGGAGGGAGGGAGGAAGAGGGAAGGGAAGAAAGAAAGAAAGAAAGAAAGAAAGAAAGGAGGAGAGCGCGGAGACGTTAAAATAAATACTAATAACAATAATAATAATAACAACAACAACAACAACAGGCGCTCACCACGTGCTGCTCCACGTCCGAACACACCACGCTGCGCCCGCCCACCTGCACCTCCAGCGGTTTGGCCAGGATGCGGCGGGCCAGCGCCTCCATGGCTCTGGGGAAGGTGGCCGAGAACATCACGGTCTGGCGGTCCGGCCGCACGTTGTCCACGATGCGCATCACCTGCAGGGGCGGGGCCGGGAGGGGGCGGGGCCAGAGGTCAGAGGTCAGGGCATTTAGTCTACTCCAAGTTCATAATGTGGCATAAAACATTTTACATTTTTAATTTACGGCCGTTAATTGGTGGTTTTGGTCTTAAGTTATGATTTATTTCGTTGATTTTAATGCTTTTCTTTCATGCTATTTGAGTTGTTTATTACCAGAAACGCAACACAAGATCCCTACACCGTTGAGGAAAGTAGGGCATTTGATTTTTAGGGATTCTCTGGTCAGACGAAGTGGGAATAAAAATATATACATGTATAAAACGATTTTTCTAGGCCGCTATTCTAGAATATAAAATTCATAATATTTTTTTGCAGCAGCCAGAGTGTTCACTTTTGCAGTAGAAGTTGAACATATTCAGATATTTAAATGTTCACAATAAAAACTGAACACTCAGATGTCAAATATGGTCTAAAGAATAAATAAAAAGTCTGGAAAAGTATGCAATGGAAACCCTGGGTGTGATTCTTTGTGGAGAACCGTTAAATAAAAAAGAATCAATAAAATAAATCTAAATAAGTGTCAGTAAATTTGAATAATCTTTTCTTTAATATACACCTGCCACTTTTATTTTATAATATATACTTGTTCTAAAGTACCGTTATCTGTTGTTTCCCATATGTTTTATTTTTTTTAAATTGCAGCTTTCACAGAGTCAAGCTCCTCACATGTGCAATGCACTTGTCCAATAAATGATTCGGACTAATCCGGTATAAATTGAAGCCCCGCCCACCTGAGGCTCGAAGCCCATGTCGAACATCCGGTCGGCCTCGTCCAGCACCACGTACGTGGCCCGGCGCAGGTTGGTGACGCGGCCTGCACACAGCGGAGGAGAGCGGGTCAACACAAGCACCGCGAGCCTCACAACGAAGCCCCGCCTTCTTCAAACCAACACCAATCAACACACAGGAGGCCGAGGGCAGGGGGTGTGGCTACGTGACATTTACTTCACGAGCAAAAGGAGGCACCGCCACGTCATTACATTGGTTTGTGGACTAGTTTCAAGATGCTGGGGTTTCTTTTTTAATCTGTAAATCAGTGTTTTTAGCTTGCGTACCATCTCAGGGGAGCGAGGGAATCTGTAAAAGTCAAGATACAAAACAAGAGAAGGAGCCCCATCAAGCACTATGTGACCAAGCGCCTGCTCACCTACAAGGGAAACATATTACAGATTACCTCGCATGTGTGGAAACAAGGAAACTCACATTACAATGACAGCAGCAGCCAGTATGAACACATCTCTGCACATGTGCATCCACACGAGCTCCAAAATGTGAATAATTAAAAAGGAGACAGCACTTACAGAACCCTGCAGAGCCCTCGGACCACACACACACACACACACACACACACACACACACACACACACACACACACACACACACACACACACACACACACACACACACACACACACACACACACACACACACACACACACACACACACACACACACACACACACACACACACACACACACACACACACACACACACACACACACACACACACACACACACACACACACACACACACACACACACACACACACACACACACACACACACACACACACACACACACACACACACGGTCTCCAGGAGTCCGCAGCACCGGGTCCACCTACCTGGACTCGCCCCCCCGGCCTCCAGGAACCTCCGCCCAGCGGACATGACCGATCCCGAGCGGCGCTCAAACAACGCCAACAGTTACGGACTCGGTTCATGATGTACTTGTTGTTGTTATTATTATTATTATTGTAACATTCATTCCATGCACGGCGCAGGAGGAGGAGCCAAAAGGGGGCGGGACTGACTCACCGCTGTTGGCCCCCAACATGTCAATCATTCTTCCCGGTGTGCACACGATGATCTCGGCTCCTCTCTTCAGCTCAGCGATCTGTCGGCCAACGACACACAAGGTTGTTTAGTAAAAATATTATTTAAACCAGGTGTGTGTGTGTGTGTGTGTGTGTGTGTGTGTGTGTGTGTGTGTGTGTGTGTGTGTGTGTGTGTGTGTGTGTGTGTACCTGTTCGCTGATGCCCGTGCCTCCGTACACACACACCACCCGGAGTCCCAGCGCTTTGGAGAACTTCTTGCACTCCTTGGTGATCTGCAGAGCCAACTCTCTGGTGGGAGTCATGATGACGGCTGTGGGAGGAACACAGACGCAATAAGCCGCCGCCCCCTTTTACCAATTACATGAACCAACGAAGAAGATTGGAAATGCTGTGGAAGAGTAACTTCCAGTGGGTTATTATCCCAAAGTGGGAAGGGTTAGTCTCCCTTTGACCTTCATCTGAACCAAGTCCTTGAAAAGCACAGGAGCATCACATCTCCTTTGAATACCCTCAATTAAAATAGGAAAATATTTCTATGAGTATAATAACAGATATAACTGCTCACAGATCGGCCCCTCGGACTCCTCCAGCGGCCGCTGGTCCATGATGTGTCTGAACATGGGCAGCAGGAAGGCGATGGTTTTCCCGCTGCCGGTCTTGGCGATGCCGATGAGGTCTCGGCCCGACATGATGGCCGGGATGGCCTGGGCCTGGATGGGGGTCGGCTTATCGTAGCTGTGCCTGCAGAAATGAACACAGTGTTGGTTTCTGCTCAGAAAGACTTTATTTATTTTGAAGGTTATTTTTGTGACTTCCTGTCTTGCGGGTCGGACTCACCTCTTCATCGCACTGAGGATCTTCATGGACACGCCGCACTGCACCCAGGTCTTGATGGGTTTGGGGCAGCCCTTCCCTTTGACCGCGATGCCTTCAAGCTCCAGCCGGTACGTGTTCACTTCTGCGTCGGAGAAAAGAAAGAAAAGGGAAAAACAGAAAGAAGTGAGACAGTGAAGGCGCCTGTTAGGTCCAACTTCAAAATATAAAATATATTGATTGACACTAATGATATTATATGAAGATGGAATTTGTTGGGTTATTTTTGGGTTATTTGGGGATTAAAATATTCTGTTTTTTTTTGCCCCCTCAGGATTACAAACACGCACAAAACCTTTTGGAAAATGTTTTTCATTCGATAAAAACAACAACAACACTGTATATGAATAATAGAATTCAATGCAGCCTCAAAACTCGCCCATTCAGGGGGGGGGCGGGGCCTGCAGACATGACTTTGAGGTGTTGAGGTTTCATACAAAACCCTAAAACAATAACTAAACATCAGGTGGACTGTGCCACTGGATACGAGTCACTGAGCTCGTCTCTCGGGGTCACCGACCTTCAGGGGTCATCCGGGCGAGCTCGGGGACCTCCACGTAGAAGTTCCTGCGGTACGCCTCGTACTGGATCTTGCCGTGGTCGACGGGCTCCAGGACCTTCCTCTGCTTGGTCTGGAAGCCCGTCAGCGCCGTCTGCAGGTCCACCTCCTCCTCCTCCGACGAGTACTGGAAAAACAACGGAGGACCGTTAGCGCTGTGTGTGTGTGTGTGTGTGTGTGTGTGTGTGTGTGTGTGTGTGTGTGTGTATTGTCTCACTTCCATGGCGTCCTGGTCGTTCTCCATCAGCTCGCCCTTCTTCTTGTGAGTGTTTGGTCCTTTCTTGGTTTTGACCACCGTCATCACCTTGGTTACCGTCATTCCTTTCTGTTGGAGAGAATAAAGAAAACATGGCGGATGGTCGTCAAGCTTTTCACAGGAAATTGCCCTTTAAATAATGATGTGACATAATTAACATAAACATCAGAGGACTCACCTTATCGTTTCCTTTCATGGCGCCCATGTTGAACTTCTTCACTTCCTGCTTCACCTCCTCCATGTAGGCGTCCAGCGGGTCCACGTCGTCCTCCTCGTCCTGCAGCTCCATCGGGATCTCGCTCTCCTTCTCCTCCTTCTTCTTCTCCGCCTCTTCCTCCTCCGCCTCCTCCTCCTCCTTCTTCTTCTCCTCCTTCTCGTCGCTCTCCCCCTTCCCTTCCTCGTCTTCGTCATCGTCGTCTCCCTCCATCATACCAGAGTTGTCCTCGTCATCGTCTGAAACAAAAGAGCCGGTTTGAAAGGCGTCTGTACCGGTCATGTGATCGGTACTTCATTCATCTTCCTCACCCTCGTCATCCTCAAGGCTCCACTTCTTGCCCTGCTTCATCTCCTCCAGCTCCCTCTTGATCTCTCCGATGTTTTCAATGGCCTTCTTCCTCTGCTCCTCCCTCCACTTCTCCACGCGCTCCTTCCTCTTCCTCATCTCCTCCTCCAGCTTGTTCTGGTCAAAGTCTTGCTGCACACAGAGGAAAGATCAGGAACACTCGCCTCCTCTCAGAGGTCAGCCATAACCCAACAAACAGTACTTACGTCCTCGACCTTCTCATCCTCTTTCTCCTCTTTGATCTTTTTCTTTTCGGATAAAGGATCAACGTTGTCTTTCTCCTTGCTCCTCGACCTGGAGGGGCGATGCAAAGCGAGAGAGAATGAAAACAGTGGCAGGTTTTTGGTTACCAGAGTTTTGCCATTTTATGTCATGGGGTGTTTTTTTAATTATTATTAAAGAAGTCTCACTTTTCATCGGGCCTCCTGCTCTTGCTGGGGCTTCCAGACCGGGACCTCCGGGCTCGGCTCCTGCTGCCGGACCTCCTCCTGTCTCGGCTCCTGGACCTCCTTCTCTCTCTGCTCCTGGAGCGCCTGGCGGCAAAAACATATGGCTTTTCTATTTTTAGGAACGAACGCAAACTAATTCATACCCTGCTATATATATTTTCATACCCTGCTATCTATCTATCTATCTATCTATCTATATCTATATCTATATCTAGATGTATTAGTTTTGACGTTAAACGTTTGTATCCATCAACTAAGAGTTTACATTTTAAACTGGAATGAGCACAAACATCACAGGTACAAAAAGCGCCATGGTGGTGCTGCAGCTAAATGAGTCCGCCATGTTTCTTCTTCTGTTGTTGGTTCCTTTAACAGTAAAACAACAGCCGCGTTGTGAATTATACCAAAAAAACAAAACACCCACCTGACCCGTTTTCTGTCTCTGGACCGGGACCTGCGGCGGTCCCGGCTCCGTGACCGCTCCCTCCGGTTCCGGTCTCGATCGTCCTTCTTGGAGCGTTTGTCCGGGGAGCGACTCTTCGAGCGGCTGCCTGAGCGGCCCCGAGACGCCGATCGCTTCCTGTAGTGTCTGAGGACCAACATACGGCAGCAGAAAAGAAGAAAAAAGACGTCAGCCGATCAGCCGTTGACGTTGAACTACATTCGTACAACACTTTTTAATTCACATTACACCGACGCACGAGAAGAACGGTCGGTTTTCGCGTTAACTTCTGTATTTTGTTTAAGCGAGTACGGTTAGCTGAAGTTTAGCAGCCACGGGAGTTCCGTCACAATCGATCCGATCGAAGATTAAATCAACACGATAATTACCTCGACTCGCGTCCCATCGCTCGCCAACGAGGTTTGTGTCTTGTGGATGAAATAAGAAAGAAAGAAAGTCAAAACAGTCCACGGAAAACAACGAGTCTAGTGCTGTTGTTTGTGTCTGTGAACCCGCACGTTAGAAAACTGCGACAGCTTTAAGTTCACGAACTCGTGCGGGCTGAGAAGCGGTAGAGCGCCGCCGCGTGGCGGGAGGTCAGAACTACAGCACACAGAGGGAAACCCCGTACGGAAGCCCGAGTGATTCAAAGAGGCGAAATAGAAACGCATTAGAACCGCAGTTTTATTCAAAATTTGAGCTGAAATCTTGATTATTAAACTGACAAATATGAAATCATTTTTGGTTAAAAAAAAGTTTGGCTAAAAAGTATACATTTAGTCTTTGGGCACATAGGTCTACTGTTACCTCATTTTTCATAAAATACTCATTGATAAAAGGGTGATTTTTTTTAAAACATGTTAAAGTTGTACCGTTATTAATATGTCTGTACCAAGTTTTAAGACTTGACTAATCAGAACACATTGCATCACTTCAGTTTTAGCACCCAAACGAGATCTTGCACAAGTGGACAGCACTGAAGGTTTTCTTACACTTATATACAGTGTACACTAGTTTTATTATTAATACTTATATTTTTACTTTATCTGTGCAGAATATATAAAACTCAAAATATGAATGAACATACTTGCATCGTGTTTTCCTTTATCGTCTCTTTCATCAATTAAAAAATAACAATACTGATTATAGTGAGACACTTGTCTTCTTTAAAATATCCTTAATTTATAAAATATATCTCAATACGTAAAATGATCCTATTATAAACATTATAATACATTGGAATATAAAGGATCTCTAAAGGGGCAAATCTAATCATAAAGGACCAATAACTCCTCAAGTCTTTAAATAGTCAAAACAGAGGATGTCACATAAGTAGTATTTATTTGGTACGAATTGCCCGATATTCATTCCTGTGTTTACGCTTTTAATCAGACTGTTTACATCACGTCAACACTGAAGTAAGATCTGTAAACATTATCAAAAACAATCAAGTCGGTCCGACGAGTCGCAGGATGAGTCACATCAATGCATTCACATGGAAGAACAAACTCACATTAATACTTTAATTTGGAAGAAGATTAAAAGCATGGAGAGAGAGAAATAAAGAGAGAGAGAACACTATACTGCACATAAATAGAGTTTATATGAAATATGTATGAAGCAGGAACTACTCAACACAAACTAAACACACCTTCGTTTTGCAGGGAAACACAAAACATTTCCCCTAAATCGCACTTCTCGTTACACGTAAACTGTTTGAAGCTTCCTGTGTTTTGACGAACACTCGAGGACTGAAACGCTTCCCGGCTTTGAAAACAACGACGTGAGGAAATGAATGATTCCTGAAATCATCTTTGATCTGGAACTAAAGGAAGGATGTTCCCAACGCTTTGAAAAACTTAAAAATATAACAAAAAAATGTTTTGTCCTTGAATCATTTGCTGTAATTTCTATATCCAGAGAGTTCTTTCTAGTTGATGTCATACGCAGCAAAGCAGAGGGCTCATTGAGGGGAAATATAATTTCATTGTGAGATCTTTTGAGCACAGAATTAACAAAAGTGTGAGAAAAAAGAACGAGAGGAAAAATAATCCTGAGAAAAAAGTCAGAAATAAATCTCAGAAGACAGTTTTCAAATGGTGCAAAAACCTTTCATGTAATTACACGTTTGTTTTATAAAAAAAAAGTTATGTTGGACTTCCACGATGGTCATCTACCGTTGGAGGTGCAGAGGCGACGATAAGCCTTCTGCTGATTAATTATAATGAATAATTCATTGTAATGTCAATTCACCTACATTTTAAACCAGGAAGTGGATTTTTATTTGAATTGTCTTCTTATGAAACATGAAACTTTCCCCTCACAGCTTCAGGTCTTCAGCACAAAGGAAGCTCCATCAGCTCGCCTGGTATTTAATTTAAATAATAAATAACATTGTCTTTCTCACAATGAACAGCTGACTTCATTAACAGTAAAACAAAGCATATCAATACAGGCAGGTTTCTTTGAGTTTAATGGTGGCTAAAGTTTATTAACAGTACATTTCCTGACTTATTGATCGTCTAACCTGTTTCTCTATATATTCAACTTAATGATTCCACACAAACAAATTATATTATATGTATTTTTTTAAAAGGAACTTCAACGTTTGTGTGTCTGTGTTGTTGGTAAATGTTGGAGCTGAACATCCTGTGTTGGTCTCCCTCTCTCGTCACTGAGAGGCGGTTCACTGCATCAGCATCATACCAGAAGTCTCAGATGCTCCGCCCCTTTAACTCGACCCGACTAATAAATATCACGTATCAAGCCGCTGCACATCCTACAAACACGTATTTCTGTTTCTCACCAACATCTGTTTAAAGAAAACAAAAAAAGTAAAACCTGGAGACTCTGGTCACATGTAGCTTAGCATTAGTGGAATCCTGGATGGGCGACCATGAGGCAGCAGAGGGGGAGGGGACAACAGGAAAGGGGGCGGGGATAACTGAGATCCTCCCGGGTCCATCAGGGGGTCTCCGAGCCGACGAGCAGCAGGATCTCGTGCGAGAGGATGAAGGTGAAGAAGTAGACGCAGAGGTCGGCGAAGACGTCGCCCATCCGGCGGTACGTGTCCATGGAGCGGCTGATGACCTCGGAGGGGATGCCGGACAGCAGCAGGGCGGCGGTCAGCACGGTGGTCGGAGCCTTCTTCTCGACCTGGAGGAAGAGGAGCGTGACGCAACCGCGCATGCTGCCGCTTTCCCACCGCGACGCCACCAAACCCTCATGGCTAAAATACAGGAATCTAACAACGGGCTCCGGCACAAACTCACCTTTGGAAAGTACTTGGACAGCCCCATGTAGGCCAGCTCCAGGGTCAGGAACGGAGCGAATATGGACTGGAATGAGAAGAAACATATATATCAAATATATATATATACACATAATATTAATATTGCGTGATGACATCAGAGAGCGACACCAGCCGACCCACCAGGAAGGTGCAGACGAAGCCCCTGACGAAGACGGCGAGGAGGATGCTGCCGACGAGCCGGAAGATCCGGAAGGGATCAAACTCCTCGGCCTCGGGGGGCCCGTCCGGGGCCGGCTTCTCGTTGGCCAGCTGGCCCCGAAGTTTCATGGCGTCGTCAAACCGGGACAGGTACTTCTGGAGGACTGGGCGCGGGGATCCCCCGAGGTCGTCCGCCGGCGCCCGCTCCCCTCTCGGCCTCTGGCGGACCCCCCCGACGTCCACCCCCTGCGGGTCGCCGGAGTCCAGCAGCGGCGAGCCCCTCCGCTCGGGCGTGGCCCCGCGGGAGCGGGTACAGAGCCCCGAGGCCTCCGGCAGGAAGGGGGGCGGCCTCTGGGAGGGCGAGGAGGACGACCACGGCTCGGTCCTGTCGAGGTCCAGGTGGAAGCGGGGCTCCGTGGGACGGAGGAGCGGCGCCGCTGAGGGGGGCGAGAAAAACATCAGATTATACTGAGAGGAAAGTCCATTATATATTTCTATTCTGGTCCTATTCTACCCAGATCCTCTACCCAGGTGTGGTCCTATTCTACCCAGATCCTCTACCCAGATGTGGTCCTATTCTACCCAGACCTTCTACCCAGATGTGGTCCTATTCTACCCAGATCTGGTCCTATTCTATCCAGATCCTCTACCCAGATGTGGTCCTATTCTACCCAGATCCTCTACCCAGATGTGGTCCTATTCTACCCAGACCTTCTACCCAGATCTACTCCCCCTAATCCTCTTGCTGCATCTCAAACAACAGCAGTAAGACCAGGCCACATGCCTCAATAGAAGCGGACTAAAGACCGGATCGGTTGTGACGTCATACCGTTGTTGTCGGTCTCGGGCTTGGTGAAACCGACGATCCTGTTCATCCGGTCCTCGGAGTTCTTGAGCAGCTTCCTCCTCCGGATCTCGGCTCTCCTCTGCGCCGCCGACAGAGAGCCGGACGTCTCCCCCTCGGTGGCCTCGCCGGCCTCCATGTTCGTAGATCAGCGACGGACCGACTGCTGCGAGCGAGCGTTGTTTCTGCGGAGCGGCGACGCGCGGTGATGACGTCAGCGCGCCGGCGGGCTTTAAGACCGTCGACGCTGACTTGCATGAAGCGTAAAGGGTTCAAATGTTTGATATATGCTACGTATACTATATATTACACTATATTTTATTAAGTTCATATTATTGTATTGTTAGCGTATGTTTCTTATTTTATTTATTTTTTTAAATTTATTTTTGTATATATTGTTCTATTTTTATATATATTGTGTATTTTTCTTATTTGATCCTATTTTTTATATTGTTAATTTTTCTTAATATATATTAATTTTGTTATATATTGTGTATTTTCTATGATTGTCCTATTTTTAGTATATATTGTTATATTCTATTTTCTGTATATATTGTGATTCCTTCTTATTTTATTAAATCTTTTTAATATATTGTGCATTTTTATTTCTTTGCTTACTTGTAAGCTGCTGTAGCGGGAAAAAAAGTATAAAAATACCTCTGTAAAAAAAAGTAATAGTATTATATAATTAGAATATTATTTTTTGTGTATAAATAAAACGTTCAAATTATATCAAACAAAAGTCAAATAAAAGGATCATTGTTCCTTACAAATTCATTAAAATGATTATTGTTTAACTATAACAATTTGACCATTCTCCATGCGGAACGGCAGAGATTCACAATGAATTATTTTCTTCGCAAAAGTCAAATACTTTCAAGTCTTTAACAGGTTGTGTGCACCTTTTATTAGGTGTTGGGCAATATATATTGAAACATACACCATCTTGGATTTTTAACATAAAAATATGGTACCAGTGTTGTTTTCATGATTTTAAAGTCTGCATAAAAATACAATATCTAAACGTTTGAACTTACTGTTCAAGCTGTTTTATAATAAAAAAAGCACCAATAAACGGCCCCGCCCCTTTACCTGAGCAACGATTAAAAGAGCGTATGTATCTTTAAATGATCACGTGTGTAGGTCCAGGTGTTGTTACCTTTCCATTCAGCGGCTCAACTCAAAACCTTTTGGGGAGAAGCGTTGACTTCCTGCACACTTTATTTTTAAAAACATATTTTAGTCGACACCTTTGATATTTACTCTGTACAAACAGGCTATTTTTATTTTCAGCATTTCTTCTTTGTTTTTTAATGAAAGACAATTTTGTGCATTAAGGCCAAAACATATCCGTCTGTTCCTAAATACATTTGTTTTGCTTATATAATACATAGATTACAAATTGTATGAAATCAGACCAAATAAAAAAGAAAGAAAGAAAGAAAACCCTTCAAGTCACGCTCAGTCCAGAGAAACTGACTATTATTGGTCCATGTTCTGTTTGAAGTCTTCACCAACACACTACATGTAAAAAGCCCCAAAATGTTTATTTCCTTAATGTCACCTTAATAATTATACTAAAATCATCAGCATTTCTTCAACTTTATTTAATGCGGTCTTTTTCAATATACAAGTATCAATAAGCTTGATTAAAAGATCACAATGGCTTTGTTATGTCTGTGTTAAAGAATTTCCCATATCCTATTATATTAAAATATTTCATATATAGAGTCCGTATTTAAACAGAGGTTTTAATAATAAAAAGTGACTTCCCGTACAAGGCAATTATAGAATTGAAATCGTGAGTCTCATAAATTATTAGAAACAAAAAACGATGAAATGAACCAACAGCAGCGACGGCGTTGTGAACGTCCAGAGAGAGAGAAGAAGAAAAGGATGACAAGCGCGTCTGGAGGAACACACACACACACACACACACACACACACACACACACACACACACACACACACACACACACACACACACACACACACACACACACACACACACACACACACACACACACACACACACACACACACACACACACACACACACACACACACACACACACACACACACACACACACACACACACACACACACACACACACACACACACACACACACACACACACACACACACACACACACACACACACACACACACACACAGCATCTGAGCGATACCTCAGTAAGACAGCATTGTTCTATGAGAATAAACACTGATTCGTTCACACCATCACCGACAGCATCTTTAGTTCTCTCTCTTCCTCTTTACTTATGGAAAAGAAAAGAAAACGCACTCAAAAAAAAAAAAAGAATCGATTCTTCGTCGCTCTTCGTCCGTCACATGGTTTTGATTTGAGTGGCGAGAGATCAGTTCAGAGAGAGAAAGAGATGATGCAGCTGGAGGTGGAGCAAGAGGCGTCCACACACACACACACACACACACTGATTAGCGTCCTCGCCTCCTCAGTCCCACTGAGGCTCATTTGGAGATCTGCTGCTGGATGTGAAGCAGGAACTCGTAGTACGACAGGGCCGACTCCGTCCGGTCCTCGATCATGTTCTGCATGAAGGTGGGCTTCAGCTGGCTCTCGTCCCTGAGGGTCCGCGGGGAAAGAAAGAGAGAGGGAGAGGAGGAGGAGGAGAAAAAGAGGGAGTTAGTGTAGTTCTTTCATTTCAAAGTGCTGAAGAAAGGAATTCAAGCATCTGTTTCTAGGATGAAATCATAGATTTTCGAACATTATTCTTACTTCTGGATTCTGTTCCAGGATTTATATTTTACGTCCAATATCAATTGTTGAAGATCCATATTGACCGACACAGAACGTTAGTTTTGTTTTGTTATTGCAGATTGTCGACAAAGATCCGGACTATTTAATTTTCCCACTTTCCCGAAAACGTCAGTGTGAAACATAAATAATTCTTAATGTTATCCTTTCAGTTTGCAGAAAAACACACAATTTAAATCAGGAAATAAAACTATTTTTTTGTAGTATTCTTGGAATCAGTCGCTTAGTTCATAACTCTTTTTATGCTAGTTATTTATGTTTTAGTTTCTTTTTGATATGTCATCGATCAGCCTTGTTTGTATTGTTACTGCAAATACAATATATTATTATAAGAATTCACACTCATATCTATTTAGTTTTTCTATAAAAACATCTTTGCATTTATTTATTTAAGTGTTTTGCGAAAAACTGCGTTTACAAGATTACGCCTGAACACATCTTTGATGGCACCTTTCGCTCAATCCTCTTTCCTGAACGGACCCTGAACGCATCACAAAGCTGCGGCTACTATTTGTGGACGTGTTGCTCTCAGTGAAGCCGACCTCCACATGCATTTCGCACTTCGATGGTTAAACTGTGAGATCGTGCAGATCCCAGACCAGCTGCGGCCCGTTAACCCTGAAGGTTTAACGCCTCCCAGCAGCTGGCGGCTGGGTTTAAATTTCCCGAGCGCTCGTTTTATTTATTCGCTCGCAGGATGCTGCCCACCTGATGACGTGCAGGGACGGGAAGAACGGCCTCTGTTCCCTCAGCCAGCCGATGAAGGCTCTGGTTCTCTGAGACTCGGGGGTGTCCAGCTCGGGCAGCAGATACTGAGGGGTGGAGGGGGGGGGGAGGTGAGTGAAAAGGTTTTCTTTGTTACGGATCTAAACGTTTGGCTGGAAGCGTCTCCTACCAGGTTGTCGGGCACGGCAGCGTAGCTCGGCACTCCCAGGACTTGAGTGAGGAAGTTCGGGTGGCAGTTCCGTCCGATCCACAGGTACATCACCTGTAGGGAGCATGAGTGAACAAGTTAAATTAAAAAGATCACAAGTAAATGTTACACGAGCTACTGGGAGCTGGAAATGAAAGATGACTTATTCAGTGTTTCCCCTAAGTTTTTTTAATTTGTATGAATTCCTTTTAATGTTTTAATTACTTTGTCTGTGTACTTTTGTAATATGTGAAGTTCTCAATAAAGTTCTTGAATTCAGTTTTTCCTCTTGCTGCAGCACCTGTAATACTCTATTATATTAGGGGGGTGGGGCCTAATATAATGGGTTAGGGGAAACACTGTTCTTCATTATGAAGTCATATTTCATGCACTCCTGGTCGTGGTTGTGGTCGTGGTTCAGGTCGTGGTTCAGGTCGTGGTTCAGGTCGTGGTTCAGGTCTCGGTTCTTCGCACCGTGCCAGCGTCCATGAGGAAAGCCGCCTCCCTGCTGAGCTTCTCCACAGACAGCTGCAGCACTTGGGGCTGCGGGATGGTCCGCTCACTGATGTTCAGAGCGCCCTGAGGAGACAGGAAGTGAGGAGAGGAGGCAGGAAGTGAGGAGAGGAGGCAGGAAGTGAGGAGAGGAGGCAGGAAGTGAGGAGAGGAGGCAGGAAGTGAGGAGAGGAGGCAGGAAGTGAGGAGAGGAGGCAGGAAGTGAGGAGAGGAGACAGGAAGTGAGGAGAGGAGACGATTACTCAGCGACAGGGACACTTAAAATAACAGCGGAAGATATTGGAATTGATTAAATTAAGCCTAGTGCTAAAAACAAACACCTAGATTGACGCTGTGATGGACTAACTAACGGTCCTCAACCGGTAAAGCATGACTACTTTTCCCTTTATTCTCAGTCTTAATCACAAACACAAATCAAAAGACACGGCGGCCTCACCTCATCGGTCAGGTCGTCCACGCGGTACAGCGCCGGGTGGATCATCAGCATCGCGTAGACCAGCGGCTGGTACTTCAGCTGACACATGGCGAACAGCCGGTCGTCCAGCCGGGTGCTGGTGCCCGTCCTGAAGGCTTTCTGCAGGCACAGGGGGCGGAGTCAGTGAACGCCGGGTTTAAAACACACACTTTAGGGTTTGATGGTCGCCGTCTGACCTGCTTGAGCAGCGCGAGGATGAAGAGGGGGAAGAGCCGGAGGCAGGCCGGGGCCAGCAGGCCGGGCTGCTGGATGCTCAGCACGGACTGCCGGTACGACGTCAGCGAGTCGATGGCCGCGTTGGTCATCGCGTCTCTGGCGTCGCCCAGAGAGGCCGTCGCCGAGCGGTCCACCGCTGGAGGGGGGAGGAGGGGCATTAGAAAAGCATCTCCTATGATCTCATATCGCTTCATGCATTGTTTTTCAATCGCAGTGAGGCAGCAATGCCGAAGAAGAATTAGAAGAACAAGAAGAAGAACCTTGAAAGAACTTTTAAATACCCAGTCCGGTACCTATACCCAGTCCGGTACCTATACCCAGTCCGGTACCTACCCATACACGCCAGCAGTCCAGTGATGGCCTGGACGTCAGCACCAGCAAAGATGTCCGACAGCGAATTGACCACAGGGAGACACAAGGTGTGGACACGGATCCTCCTCTCTCCTGGAAGACCGAGCGCAGGGTTAACAAATCAACCACGTGTGTGTGTGTGTGTGTGTGTGTGTGTGTGTGTGTGTGTGTGTACCTTTGCTGGACGTATAAAGCAGTGCGGCCTGGAAGGAGACGACTTGCATGTCGTCCAGGTTTTCATCGATGGACATCTGAACCGCGAAGCCGGCGTCCGGGTTCACGTTGGGGAGGGACAGCAGGTCTGTGGAGCGCACGAAGAAGTTCCCGTGGAACGTGTGGATGGAGAGACCTGCGGAGAGAGAGAGAGAGAGAAAGCAAAATCAATCAAGCTGGATGGAAGATCATATCGGAGAGACGGCATCCAAAACCTCTCCAAAACTAGGCAACTCACACCCAAACAATCCAGCTATAAATTAGTATTTTCTCATTTTGGGGTGTACTGTCCCTTTAAAAAAAAAAGGTCAAATACAAGGAATACTAGTCAAATATAAGGAATATTGTTACAGCATTCCGGGACCGTAGAGGTCGTGGGGTTACCTTTGGTGCAGCGTATCCTCATGACGGCCTCGAAGCCGATCTTCCGGGTCAGGTACCTCTTCAGGTCCTTCTGGAAGCACTCCACCTGAGCCGGGTTGTGCTGGTGGTGGTAGGCGGGGTAGTAGTAAACGCTCCCAGCCGAGTATCTGGATATGCAGCCTGGAAAGAGACGAGGAACACGAGAGATGAGGGGAAGTCATCGGCAAACGCTGATAGGAAAAACTAATTTTTGCCTTTGCAGAGGATGTATTCATGTGTTTTTCACCCATTCAGGGTTCAGACACTTTTCCAGGATTCCCATGACCAAACATTTAGTGAAATCTGGGTGTGTCCATGAAAAAGTGATAAAATGTAGTATTTAAACTAACAATGAGGATTCCAAAGCATACAGTATTCTTTAAAGGACACAAATGAATGAGAGACAATAGTTTGATTAAAAGAATAAACATTTATAGATATACTCAGCGTATGCCTGCTTATATTTTGAGTCTTTCTTTTAAAAGCATATTCATTATTTCAAACTCAGCATAAATGAACCACATGAACACATGAATATAACATTTACATGACTTTTACTAAACTTTGGGGATTTTAGTTTTTAGGCCTGGAAATACCCATTTTAAAATTCCATGACTTTTCCAGGTTTTCCATGACCGTATGAACGCGGCCCATTATACTGACTGGTTATGTGTATTTTTATCCCTTGAAAGCTAAAACCTGTGTGTTGCTCCAAGCATAAATAAGTATAAAACCATCCTAGAATAAACACAAATCATATTATTCCCCTTAAACGTCAAATGCATTTCACCCTGTTTAATATGCACAAAACATAAAAAGCAGAAACTAAATTATAAATATGACTTTCATGGCTAAACCAGAGTATCCGGTGCTTACCGAGCGATGCCAGGTCGCAGTACTGGGAGCTGAGCAGGAACAGGTCCACCGCCACCTGCTGGCCGGAGCAGTCCAGCGCCAGCTTCTTGTAGAAGTCCGTCGCCGGCGATAAATGCTGGATGTCCTGAAGGGGGCACAGACGAGGGGGCGGGACCATGAGACCAGGGGGCGGGACCATGAGACCAGGGGGCGGGACCATGAGATCAACAATCTGAACAATTTTATTTATCTTTTCATCGTTGAAGAGCGTCAGGCTTTCAGTCCGAATCTCGAAAATATAATAAAAGATATTCCCTTTAAGTTTAAATAAATGTAATTAAATGTGTCCATGTATCCTTTGTCGCACAATATAATAATAATAATAATAATAATACATTTTATTTGGAGGCGCCTTTCAAGTCACCCAAGGTCACCTTACAATAAAAATACAGGATAAAAGATAAAAGCATGAAAGATAGAAACAACATTAAAACATATATCCGTCCACCAGTTGGGGGGCGACAAACGCTGCGTTAAAAAAAAAAAAAAAAAGATTCTGAGAACGACTTGTGCGCTTATTTCTCTTTGGAAGCATCAAAAAAACTAATTAGTCAAACAAAAGATCATTATTACTTCATTTATACATATTTAATACCTATTTATTCCATTAAATTCACATTTCTGCAGTGAGTTCTGATAAAAATCAGCACCACAGAAGAAGACGTTGCCTTTGTCCAAGAGGACAAAACCTAAGAGGAACATATGCGTTTAATAACAATATCTGATGGCTATAAACATAATATAATATAATATCTGTGTCGGTTTTCAGTTTAAAGTTGGACGTCGACTGCCATGAAAATGTGAAACGAGCTGTCAAAATAAACAATAAATCACGTTTACTGTTGTACTTTAAAACTGTAATTCCTCGACTTCCTTTGATATAAACCTCACAGCTCGCTCACCTTGGCGGACGCCCGCTGGTTGGGGTCCTCTCTGGACTGGAGGGCCCCCACACCGAGGTTAGGCAGCTGGGTCTGAAAGATGGACATGCGCCCGCCGGTGGGCAATAGCAGCTTGTAGGCGGCCTGCAAGGCCGAGCCCAGGGCAGACTGAGTCTCCATGGTCTTTTCGAATAGAGACGGCAGGCTCTTCAGCAGATCCTGCACAAGCTGAAAGGAAAGTTAATGACGACATTAAGAAATAAAAAAAACACACGAATAAGAGTAACATTCATACATGTGTCAGAATTAAGAGGGTTTGGTTGTTCACGGCGTAATGAAGGTGCATTTACGTACTTCTTTGCATTCATTGAGGTTTACTAGAAGGCTGTCTGGTGTTGGTAAAAAGATATCTGAGGAGCACAAAGTGTATTTAAACATGTAAAACAGTCACACAGTGTCACACACACACACACTGTCCCACACACAGTGTCACACACACGACACTCATTGATAAAAGTGCAGCAAAGTAGGAATTAATTTAGAACAAACAAAATAAATCAGTCATTTATGATTTTTTATCTCAAATATTGCTAACAATTGCACGTGCACACACCTATACCTACACACACCTATACCCCCCCCCCCCCCCCCCACACACACCCACCTTCGATGTCGGACACGATGAGCATCTGCGGCTGAGAGAGTCCCTCCTGGAGGTTGTAGAAGTGGATGGTGCTGTCGAAGGTGATGAAGCCCACTTTAGTCCGAGAGTCTCCAGGAAGCCTGTGACACAGACGCACACTTTAGAAAAACACAAACACACAAACCACTGCATCTTTACAACATCGTGACATCTGTAAACTGAACGTACGCGTTGATGTTGTCCAGCAGCGACTGGCAGAACACCGTCAGGTAGCCGGTCTCCACCGCGTTGTGGGACACGTCCAGGATGAAGAGGTAGACGGCCGGCTGCGGCGGCCTCAGCTGGGGAAGGACGGGAAGGTCAGGAAGGTCGAGTCGAGGTCAAAGCAGTCTTTATGAGCGAGGGCGGTTAGCCGGAGCCTACCATGTATTCTGAGGGAGCGATGAACTCGATGGTGGCGTTCTGGACTTCGGGCCGTTTGTGAGGCTCTCCGTACGACCGGCTGACCGGGTTGTACATGAACTCCTCTGGAACTACACACACACACACACACACACACACGTGTACTTTTTACATGATTCCCATTCTCAAATCTTGAGCGTAAAGGAAACGTAAGGATTATGGGTCATTACTAAAGCAATGTTTACATTTAATTAAACTATTATATTTTTATAAAAAAATCCCTTTATTATTATTATATATTTATATAATCACAATAAAAAAATCATGTAATAAAGTAGACTTATTTATCCACGATGCAATGGCATGAATACATTAAAAAAAAAAAATTATATATATATATATATTAAATAAAGTAAAAACTATACATTTAAAGGCATCTCGTCGGTCTCCCATAATAATAAAAATACGTTTCTTCTTTTACTGAACAAGAAAAAGCTTCTTAGCTCATAAAACGACGGCCGTCAGATGTCGATATCGTCATCGAGACGTTTTATGCTGATCGTGCAGAAAAAGAGCAGCAGGCGCTCTACAGGCTGCGTTGTTATGTACTTGTTGTGCGCATTGTGTACTTGTTGTGCCTCGTCCACGCTTCCTCACCGTCATTCACCCGAAAGCACAGGTTGCACTTCCACCTCCTCTGGTCCAGGAAGGAGACGAAGGGGTTGATGTAGGTCCGGCAGGACCGGCACCTGACGATGGTGCTGGACGTCACCACAGGAAGCTGCTGCAAGGAAAGACGAGCAGCGTCAAGAGAAACAGGGTGAGACGCTCCCTCCGGACAGTGGAAACCGCTTTCAGGCAACTGGCATTTCAAGGAAAGAAAAAAAAAAAGTTCTCGTCGCCGTTCCCATGATCAGGGTTCATACACATTGTGACTTTAAACCAAATTTCCATAACTTTTCCAGGACTTTAAACCAAATTCCCATGACCAAACATTTAGTGAAATCTGGGTGTGTCCATGAAAAAGTGATAAAATGTAGTATTTAAACTAACAATGAGGATTCCAAAGCATACAGTATTCCTTAAAGGACACAAATGAATGAGAGACAATAGTTTGATTAAAAGAATAAACATTTATAGATATACTCAGCGTATGCCTGCTTATATTTTGAGTCTTTCTTTTAAAAGCATATTCATTATTTCAAACTCAGCGTAAATGAACCACATGAACATAACATTTACAGGCCTGGAAATAACAAATTCCATAACTTTTCCATGTTTTCCATGGAGCGTATGAACCCTGCTTGATGCAAGGCCTCAGTTGTCTTTGTCAACACAGGAACAAACACAAACTCATTCCCACGGATTTTTCCCAGAGGCACATTTCAATACACTGACGTCTTTGCCTTGTTCTCCATTAAAGGACCATTTATGAAAGGCTGATATTACATTAAAGATAGTTTGCTGCAGGAACACGGCCAAAATGTGTTGAGTTGTATAGTCGACTGAAGAAAACCTGATCGCCTGAATAACCTTTTGAATGTTTCTTTTCAAAATTTCAAAGAATTAATTTCTGGAGAAATTTTAAATAATTTAAAATAAATAAAGTTAAAAAAAGTCTAAACAATAAATACGCAAAACAAATAAAGAAGTAAAGTGTTACCGAGAGGTCTTTGAAGGGGTGCAGCAGCAAGCCCAGCGGCATCTTGGCTTTATTGAGCAGCGACTGAGTCTGAGGGATGCTGGTCAGCGTACTGCGAAAAACCCTACACACACACACACACACACACACACACACACACACACACACACACACACACACACACACACACACACACACACACACACACACACACACACACACACACACACACACACACACACACACACACACACACACACACACACACACACACACACACACACACACACACACACACACACACACACACACACACACACACACACACACACACACACACACACACACACACACACACACACACACACACACACACACACACACACACACACACACACACACACACAATGATGTTCTTTACACAAAATGACATCACAGTAAAATCAGTTCAAAGGTCCGAGGCGTACTCCGGGTTGCAGTTGATCCTCTGCAGGTCCTGCTGCAGGCAGGGCGTCGGGGCGGGGATCGGGACCGGGGGAAGCAGGTTCCTCTCCTGCAGCAGGTTGACCACTCGCAGGCTCTCCGGGGTGCTGGACTGGAGGCTCATGGCCGCCAGGGACGGGCTCAGCTGGGCCGGGCCCCCGAGCGGCTGGGAGGAGGGAAAGAAACCAGCTGGTCAGTCGAGCTGTTCATGAGGGCCACGCCATGCTTCCATTTCACCGCTGCTCCCTTTGTCTTCTGCAAAGGACGTTACACATGGAGGACGGCTTCCCGCTTCCATGTGGACCCGGACCGACGGGAGGGTCGTCAACCCTCTGCCAGTCAGCTGGCTCCCAGCGCTCCCAGTACGCGTGGAGGACTCTCACCTGCTGGTAGGGCTGCGGTGCTTGGGTGTACGGCTGCGTGGCGGCCTGTATCGCAGGGTGCATGGGGGAGGAGGGGTTGGGTGGCGCTGAGGTGTTCTGGTACCCGGGCGGGAGGGAGGGGTAGTGGCCCAGGTGTCGACCCGGTGGTCCGGGCTGGGGCGGGACACCTGTGGAGGAAAAAGGGGGAGGGGTTATATAATATCTACATTATATTTTTGGCTGTGTTTTCACAGTAATGAAGGAACTCGTCAGCCAGAGAAACGCATGAATGTGTTTTTAATAATTTAAGGAGCGAACATTCCCATTAGCTTCACAGATCATAAAGTTAGAGGGATCAGCTCATCGTGGGTTCCAGACTTATTATTTAAATGAAAGAAAACGAGAGTCTTGTAATTGATCGACAGATGATCTACTACTGCCAAACCGTAGTGAAGGAAGGGTTAACTATAAACATGCTGCGACATAAAAGAAGAGATGAGACGTGAAAGAGGGAACCGGGCACCGCCTGCTCATTGCTCCACAGTGGTTTCATGAACGACTGCGTTTTGATCCTAATCTTTAAAGTTTGATTCATTGTTTATAGATCGTGCTCAGCGATAGGAAAACGAGCTGCGAGAGGGCAGCTGTGGTTCATGCAAAGCGTCCAGCCTGGAGAAGAGGACCCGGTGGGTGGTAGGAAGCGGCCTTACCCATTTTGTTGTCAACATGATTGTAGCTGTGAGGAGCTGGTGGGCCGTTGCCAGCCACAGAGCCTGTTGAAAACAAACATGTGATGAGAATCATTTTAGAGCCCAGGGTGCTAACCACAGTGGATATGGAATAATAATAATAATATATAAAAAAACACAATCTACGGTACAGTATGCACACAAGGAGGACACAACAGACAACTGAAGAAACAGTTTGAACGTCGACGATGGGAAGTGATGAAGACTTCGGAGCCCCTAAGAGGCTTTTTCGGAGTCGTGAAGGAGATACGGTGGGAATGATGACAGCTAGAGGCAAGCAGACTACTGACAGCAGATCTGTGACCAGGGATGCACCCTGCAGGGATGAGCTCACTGGGAACTTATTTCATGCATCGCTCTCCAGCTTTGCAGAGCTTCAATTTGAGATACGACAAAAATAAAATAATAATACTAATTAGTGCATCCCTAGACATTGAACAGAGAGGACAGGATGGGCACCAGAGCACGGACACTAACAGCTGCAGAGAGATTCGGCCACACCTGGACACTCAATATCCCCCTCCTGGCAGTCGTGCTCAGCGGGGGGCAGAAAGCTGTTAGCGGCCCCCCCGCTCTGAGCTGGCATGTAGAGGAAGGGGGGCGGGGGAGGGCGGGAGGGGGCGGGACAATGGAAGGTGATCAGAATTAAAACGTCTGGCTTACAAAAAATAATATTTTAAAAAGGACATCCAGTTACAGACAGCAGCGCTGAGCTAGTTCAAACCAGCTCTGAGGTCACACAAAGGGGGCGGAGACTGCGGCCCACCAACGAAAGCTCTGGCAGAGTCCTTTCAGATTGTGACTTTAAGTGACTGATCATGTTAACTCAAAGAAAATCGGCTCCATTATCCTTTTTTGTTGTTGGATTCAGCGAAGTTGATCCAAACGATTATTTTTTTAATTAAATTGATAGTCTCTGCTCGCCGTGTGCACCTTTGAGCCCACACCAAATGAAAATCAGACAATATGAAATGCTAATAAATAAATACAACTATGCAGCAGAGTAGAAGTAAATGTGGACTCAGTGGCGCTGTGGTCTTCGTAGGAGGTCGAACCTGAGGACAAAGCACAGATACACCCGGATCTAGTAAAGAGCTCACCATCTGCCTTGGGGGGTGGAGGTGTGGTGTTGGCCATTGGGGGTCCCGTTGGGGGTCCCGTTGGGGGTCCCATGGGAGGCGGTGCTGGTTTCATGGTTGGTGGTGGGCCTGCAGGTGGGAGGCCATAGGGAGCTCTGTTGGGTTGGTATGTGTGGGGAGCCATGGGAGTCATGGGTGGGGGTGCAGGACCTGGTGAGAGAAAAGAGTTATGAAACTATGACAATCATAACGGGTGATGCACAACACCATTATCTATAATAAATATATTTACTAAGTATCGCCATGCACAATTTAGGTTTGGGGTATTTTTACAGCAGTGACACACAAAAAATAAATCAGAGCCGATTATACCGACAAATGACTATTTATCTACGGGGAAGAATCCATAATTTCAGGTACAACGGTCATCAAGAGTGTAACGAGATTAGACCGCACGATAACGACCAAAACGATAATCCTCTTCACCTCACATTCTGCAGGCTAATTATTTTTCTCATTTCACATCCGCGGCGAGGCGTTCGTCATCTGAAACATTTTACCGACAGAAACACTTTGAGCGGCTCAATGGAGCCAAAAACCGCTCAGACAGATTATTGCGGCTGAAATGTGTGACGTCTTAAAGCGACAGAGCACGACGAGCTGAAGATGCAGCCAGTCGGCCGACGCGCTCACTGGCCCCATTGTAACTGGGATGAGACAAAGAGACACTTTGTGTGCGTCCGGCTATCAAACCCAGAAGAAAGCAAAAACATGGTCGCTGTAAAACAAGCCTCCGTCATCTGAAACCATTTTTTTTTTTTTTATTTGTCCAAAACGCCACATCACGCTGCTACGTCAGTGTCAGATTGGAAGCAATAAAGATCTGATGTGAACTTTGTACAAATTCAGAGTAATTGAGTCCCTGTGGACAACATGTGCACAGCAGGAACAGAGGACAAGGTCCAGCTCCAACATATCAGCATTCTCGATATGAATATCTGCAGCACACGTCAGCGACAGGAGACCATGACGTGGAAAAGAGACAAAACACAGTCATCGTGCCACAGAGGGGGATAGTTACATAGATATAGAATATTTATTTATTTTTTTAAACAGACATTAGCCACATCACAGTGGTTAAGTAACAGTGACCCTGGAATGAATGGGCTAAAGTTCACTGGTCTGAGTTATTGAAACTTGGAAGGATTGAGTCATGTTTTTATTAATATGACCCGGGGAGTGCCTTCATCTGTAGATATCATCGGCTCTAAACTCTTCTCGGTGTATTGCGTTCCTACCTGGCTGGATATATCCGTGCTGAGGGGTCCGGGGCATCCCCGGGCCTGGTGGCTGGGCGACACTATGGGATGGTGGTGGTGGTGCGGGGCTGTAAGCTGTGGATGGCGGCGGCCCTGTGAAGCTCGGCGCTGGGGTCACATGACTAGCCAGCGGGCCGCGGGGAGGTGTGCTAATGTTAGTGGGTTGCCCCATCGGTGGGGGAGCCGTGTTGTACTGCCACGCTGGAGCCATGGGCTGTGGCTGCTGGGGGTTTGAGTAGTAGCTGCTAGAAGACACAGCGGGAGGGGGAGGTGTGGCCTGTGCGTGGGGCAGCCTGGGACCAGGGCTGGCGGACTGAGGAGGCGTATGGGATGGAGGACCTCCCATTGGAGGCCTCGTCAACAGCGACTGGCCTGAAGCAGCTGGGTAGGAAGTGAGCGGTGGGCCGGGCTGGTAGGAGCAGACCGGGGTGACGGGTTGGTACGGCCCGGAGGGGTAGAGTCCAGGGTGGCCTGGTGGTGGGGGGGCTTTGGCCTGCATTGGATTGTAGGTCGGTTGGTGGGTCATGCTGTAGCCGACCCCTGGCAGCTGCTGCGGGGCAACCGGATTCGGTGACGGACCTGGAGAAGAGAGGAGAAATGACATGAATACAGGCATGTTAGAAAATCTATGCAAAAACAACAGGCCTATCTTTATTCAGCTATGCATATTTCTTGAAATGACATAAGCCTTCAAAACCATACCAAAGGAATTCCAGACGGACACGTCACTCTACAGAAAGGTGCAGGAAACTCCTCCTGCGTGCCACCCGAAAAACATGAATGGGCCCATCTAGAGCCAGATTTTAGTTTGTCCATTCTGGGCTACTGTAGAAACATGGCAGTGCAACATGGCGGACTCAGAAGAGGATGAGCCTCTTCCTAACGGGTCTCCAGCACGGTTGGACTCCCTCTGGTGCGTCAGATGATCTTGTCACCATTGAACAGCCACTATGGAACGCCTCTGTTGTGACTCATTTAAAGCCGGTAGCTTCACCGGCAGACGAAGCCACCAATGCAACAGATTTCATGTCTGAAAAGGACTTTTGTTTGCGATTCAAGTGTCTTAAATCCGAGCAAGTCCTTCGAAACTTAAATGAAAGTTAAATGAAAGACAGATGGCTCTGGACTGGGAGTGACAACACACCAAGTGAAAACACCAAATGACCAATGAACTGACAGCCGAGGGTCTAATCTCTTTACCTGGATTTAATTTACCACGAGTGTGGGCCTCTAAGCCAAGCCTGACCTGACAGAGCCCTGTGGTGTAAACCACCACCAGAGACTTCTGCTCCATTAAGAAAGCTTTGATTAGAAATCAAAACATGGCGTTTGTTTCTGAACTTCGTGAATGTCCAATATCAAAACCAAGGTGTCAAGAATGTGAGAGCAAAACATCTCAAATAGACTCGCTGGCATCCACTTAGCTCTGTGCAGCTTGACCGGAAAAGAGCTCAGCGAGCGTCAGAGGATTAGAAAACAGCTCATCTCAATAAGCAAAGCCAACGGAAGACACATAATCCACCTCAAATATTTGTCCTTTCAAGAAACAAGAGAAAATGTATAAACTACAAGTGTTGATTCAGAAAAACATCGGTCAAAATAACAAATCAACACACTACAAAAAAAGGTAAAAAATGTATGAGTTTATGATAAGAATATGCAAGAAAATATGAATTAGTCAAGAGAAAACACTCAACTATGAGCATACTACATGAATCTTACAGCCACACAATATGTGATATGTGGAGACATGTTGGTGATGTACACACTTCGTCATGATTGATTAAAAAGATACGTCATCCCATTTCAATTGTTCATTATATCCCATGATAACAATTAATTAACAATCATTGTTCTCAAAACCAAATCAGCTTCGCTGAGATGTTTTCATAGATCGTTTCCGTCAGTAACACTTTGTTTTCAAATCGATCAAGAGCCGGATTAGCGTCCGTCATTGACCCTCGGATTCAAAGGAGATAAGAATACAATTAAGAGGGGGCAAGTAATGACCAATTAGGAGTTCAGAAACAAATCACAGTTTTTGAAAAACCACCAGCGGCATTAGAAGAAGAAGAAGAAGAAGAAGAAGAAGAAGACCCGGCTTAGAGAAGACGGAACTTCTCTAAGCCGCTCAACATCCTCATCGGTCTTAAACCAAAACCAGCACTAGTTAAACTGAGTTATCTTAAATCAGAAGGTAACCCAGGTCAGGAGCAGCATCATCCATGAAAACCCGAATGACATATGTGAGTAAACTCAACTGAAGGAGGCAGATTGGATGAGTCTGGAGGACGCGCTGCAGCCACACATCTGGATCATCCCCAATGTGCCACATGTGCAGTGAAACGTGGAAACAAAAATTGCCCGAGCGATTTAGGTTTCCATGGATCGTGGTTATATCTGGACCCTGGTCCTGCCTGACACCTACTGCTATTATTATTATTAGTTGCATTTCAATTAGTATTGCATATACCATTACTGCATATATTTTCATCGGTATTCTACTATATCCACTGTTTTTCATCATGCCTACTACTCTCATATGAATAATTTCTGTCATATGCATTGAATGTGTGGTAACTCTGTTACATTGTTCAATCTGCACACATCCTGATAGAGGGGTCATTCTCTGTTCATCTCCCTGAGGTTCTCCCTTTTTCCCCTCTTAAAAGTTTTTGGGGGGGAGTTTTTCCCTGAACCGTTGTGGGGGTCAAAGGTCAGAGGATGTCGTATGTGTACAGATTTATAATTGGTGATTTGGGGCTGTACAAATTAATCTAGCCAGTATTGCACAACAGGTGAGGGACAAACAAACCTGTGATGGCACCACTCACCAGCGGTGTAACTGTGCTCTAAAAGAGACAAGTCAAAGCTTGCTGTGATGTTTTATTTTGACAGGAACACTCCTGGCTAACTGAGCAGCTTGACAGGACAAGAGCACGTGCACAGCTGCAGTAGTTACTGACGGTGCAACCAAACATCTTCCGTCTTAAAAGTTATGACTCCTGGTGACAAACCATAACGAGCAGTAGTTAAACTGACCGGTACAGTTAGTTGTGTTTACGCTCCTAAGTAAGGATGGTAACCCAGCTCAAGATTAAACCCCCTGTAACTGCACGTGACAGCTGGCTCCTGCTTGGCTAACGTTACCTTAAGTCACAGGAAGCCGGTTACGTTGTCTAACAGTTAGCAAACAGCCCCAGGACAATATTGAAGAAGTGCTGCTAGCTTCTTACTTTCGATTAGCCAGATAGCTCGCGTTGAGCTACTTTGCATTGACCTCCCTTTAACTGTATTTTAATGTTACTTACCATTTGAATAGGTCTGTCCCGTCCCTGTCCCGTTCTGGGAGTTAAACCCCGCAGTTGACATCTTGAAAACAGACACCAGGACCTAATTTAGAGAGGTGTGCTTGGGTCGGCTAATAGCTTAGCTGCGTCTTTAGCTAGCTAGCTAGCTGGCTGCCTGGCTAAGTGAACGTTCAAACCTGTACTTATGATGGTGACGGTGACGTCTCCTAATGTCTTGAAAAGTGAATTAGCCGACTAATTAAGGCGATCACAGGGACATGGCTGTTACCGAAACCCCGTTCGACAACCTACAGGTGAGTGACGACAGGCCTAGTCGGAGTAAATCGTGTGAGACGCTTCTCCTCTTTCACCGGAAGTTGGGATCACCCAGGATCAACGTAGAACTCGTCGGGCATGCGCAGTGTGTACACGTGGCATTTCCGCCGGTGCTCTTGGTTTTTAAAGTCGTAATGGAAACAATAAAATTATATTTAGTTTGATAAAGCAAAACCGGTCAAATGTCCTATAATCTGACCAGATATAATTTAGGAGTAATTTCCACCAGTAGTTGAAGTAACATGTGAGTGCCTGAAAATTATAGTTTTAATTCCATTACAGACTGGGATAAATCGTTTCATGGTATTTTTTTCGATATTCAAACCAGTCTTTGTTACCTTAATAAAATACTGTATAAAAACTAAATCTAGTAAAAATAAGTGTATTAATAAAAGCGGAACGCTAAGGTTTTACTTTACTTCTTCTGTCGGACAGATGATGGTGAACACAAGCAGGAAGCGGCTGGTCAGAGTTTCTGGGAGTTGCTGGACAGCCATTGCAGCGTCGTGGCTCACTTAACAAAACACCAAAAAAAAGGAGAGGAAGACCTGTCTTTTCGCAGGCTCTCTTTTTTCCTCTTTAAGGGACTGGGAGACCAACGTACATGATTAAAAGACCGAACGATCTCTGTACATTATTCGACACCTACAAAAACAACGGGTAAGTGTTTTTACGATATAATTTTCTCAGAAAAGAGTGGCGTTCGGCATCATCTGTGCTAGCTGCTGTTACGCTACGTTAGCGAGCTCGCTTTTATAATCGAAGAGTTTTCGAGCCGGATACAGTTTGATTTATTTCAACAGTCGTATGCATTAATGAAAAGGGAAACATGTTGCTGGTATGAGTCCCCGGTGTTGCTGGTCGTACGGGGGGAACTATTACAGTAGCTAACGGCTGGTTAGCTCACGGAGCTAGCAGCCCCTCGATGCTACAGAATTTGACACGTAGCTAGTTGCTTCCTGCTAACCAGCCTTATTATTGGGCCTCACCCCCAGAGCTTTATAAAGTTACACTTAACGTGTATGTGTGTTACTTTGATAGGATTTGTTGTAATACTGAATTATGGGTCTTTTTTTGTATTTTTGGCAAAGTATAACCTAGAACCAATGTAACGTAAGACGTCAAAGTAACGGTTAGCTAGCTAACTTCTCTGCTACGTTGACAACTCAATCCACGTTAACGTGACCGTATCTCGCTGTTTTGGGGATTCACAATAGTCTCGTGACCTCTCTTTGAGTCACAACACCCGCCTGAAATCTTGAGTGAGAGGAATAGGATTAAAAAAACATACCGTCTCAAGAAGTTTTTTTTTTTGTGAACTGAAACGCGTTTCTAAAATGTCGCTGTTTACACAAGCAAAGTATTTTAGTGTGAAGACTCTTTTCCAGTTGTTTGATGGAAGGAGAAATCGAAGAATTGAGGATGATGAAGATAATAATCACAAAGGCAAACTGTCAATACGTGTAGCGTGGCAAACAAACAAGCATTCCTGTCCATTACATTTCATTTAGCTGACGCTTTTATCCAAAGCGACTTACAATAAGTGCATTCTACGGTTACAAACAAGAATCAGAACAACAAGAATCAAGAAGGTACAATTTCGTCAAAAAGTTCAACTACAAAGTGCTATCAGTAAGAGCCATTTCAGTGCTACTAAAGTGCTACATCCTTTATTCAAGGTATAATCGGAAAACAGTCCGGATATATTTACTTCATAAACAGATGTGTTGTTAATAAAAACGCTCAGGGCTCCATTTATTGTGAAATTCCCCTTCTGCTTGTTCAATAAGCTCAACATGGCAACCAGAAACGGTTCCCTTCACTTAATGTGGTTGGCCGTGCTTGTGGATCATTTTGTTAATGCAGAAACCTGAAGAAGAAAACATATTTACACTGCTGCCTTCAGGCACCCTCTTATGTATTTCATTAAAATTTGCTTGTTTTACACGAGGCCGTATCTGGCGCTGGTTGCTGTCAGTTACTGTTTCACATTCACAGCTGCATCTCGCCACACGTGGCAACATCAGTCTAGCCGGCAAGCAACCATATGGGACTGAAGGGGAAGCAGCAGCAGCTGACGTGTGGTTCAGCTGTGTTTGCATGGTCTTGAACTTTGGCTACTTTACACTTTGACCCTGGAGTTGTTTGCATGTTACGTGTCTGTGGCCAAAGGTCGGCACCGGTTTACCTTGATGCGATGCCTCTAACTGTCGCATGAAAAATGCAAGAAAAAAAGGTGACGTTGGTGAGCTGTGTGTGTGTGTGTGTGAGGAAAACTAGAACCGCAAAAGAAGAGATTTGCTTACACTGAAGCAAGCTGCTGTTGACGACACCCAGTTTCGGCGGGTCTTATCTCACAGCCTTTTAGTTTTGATTGAAATACAATCTGGGTAGCTTATTGGGAAAGGCTAAGACCCGGCTTAATTTCCAAGGCCCTTGCAGATGTGTTGATGAAACCCCTCGTGTTGCCTTTTGAGGGGCTGTCAGATGGCGTGTGATCAGTGCTCTGAATCTCCTGCCCTGCTGTCCAAAGACTCCTGCTGGAATAAGCTACTCATCAGCTGTAGAAAGACGGTCATTGTTCTTATCGCCAGCTGCCCATATCTCCCCGACTGCGTATTCATAGCGCTGAGTTCTGTGAAGGGTTGTGATTGGTTTCCTATTGATCTCCTCTATCTATCACTGTTGTAGCAGTTTCATCATTAAGACAATATCCTCATAAGTAGGATAAAATCTAATCTTATTAAAAAATGTGAGGAATTTACTCTCTTTCTAAGATTTTAAATTGAAATTCTATGTATTACACAATACGTTTGAACTTCCACCTTTACTCACAGTCCAGCTTTTCAATTCAGAGCTTAATGGAAACACAAGCAGGCTGCTGTTTAAATGAAGTTCTCAGCATAGATTATACTTGTGACATTTTAGCTATGGTGGCAACTCTTTGCATTTCTGTTCATAATGTCTCTGTGGAGCGCCGTGTTCACGGGTAGTAACGGGGACTCGGTGGATAACATCAGTGACAAAAACAAACGGACCGTTCAGTTACTGAGAAATTGTCCGCGGGGGAAGAAGTGTGTAAAGTTATGGATCAGCCGACGTGTATGTTGTGACGTAATCACACCGCTCTGCTTCCTTTTTGCACACTTATATGATTATGGCAGTCGTTACAGCCAAAATATCATATTCAAGCTGTTTTGTTTCTCCTCCTGTGTGCGTTCATGTCTTCTTACTTCTGCCTTCCCCCCCCATTGTTTTTTTTCAGGATTCAACAGCTCCGGATATGGCTTTCCTATTAGATTGGATTTATAGCGGGTTCAATAGCGTACTACACATGATAGGTAAGTACTGGTGACACACTAACTATTATTATTATTATATAACGTTGTGCAGATTTAGTGTAGAGACTAACTTAATGTCTGCGACTACTAGCAGGGTTCATACAGTCATGGAAAACCTAGAAAAGTCATGGGATTTTAAAATGGTTATTTCCAGGCCTGGAAAAGTTGTTAAAAAAAAATAAAATCCGAAAAGTCATGTAAATCGTGCATGTGAGCGTGCACGTGTGAACCGTCCTTACCTGCTTATCCACATTCTAAGATTATGTCCAATGATACCGTCTCAGGGGAGTTTCCTCCCCGGTTTGAGTTTCTTACATAATCAAGACTTCACAATGCTTTTCATCCACATAGATGTTTTACATTCAGGGTTTTGTAACTTAAGGCCCACTTATGATTATTAAAAAAAAGAAAGAGAACCACTTTTCTAAATACTCAAGAAAAAAAATCATAGCTTTACAAAAAGGTGTCAACTAATGAACAACATAAATACTCTTTAGAGTGTTTACTGGCAGAGTTTTATCTGATATCAATTTCATAAAATAAAAAATGTGTTCTTTTTTGTGTCACTGCGAAGACACAATTTTGAAAATGGAATAATAAAGTAACTTTTCATGAAAAATAGCAAAACATTTCTTTTTCAGATTGTGGAAATGTCATCACATTAAAGTGAATATCTTTGGACAATTCTTTAAAATAAATGTATCACTCTTTTATTTTACATTTTATAGACTCAAATGATTAATCCAGAAAACAATACGTACGTGAAGAGGATCATAAACGGCAGCTCCGGTGGAGCGGCATGTCTCTGTTAATCACTGACACACCGCTCCTTGATTTTCAGCAGAGCATGAAATTCACTAGAAATATTCCTCTAATTCTACTAATATTCAAATATGCATTTAATTTGTAAGACAAACTGGTTCTGCGTGTTTTAACAAAGAGAGACCGGTTTGAGTTGAGGCGAGCGCTGCAGCCCTGATACGATAATATGTCGACACAAACATTCCTGCGATGCGAACGTGGACACGCCCACACAGGAAGTGTCCCTGAAACGAGACCTCTGGTTTCTGCGCTCTAGCCGTCGCTCCCGTTCTCCCCGTCGGACCGGTGGCCCGACCGAGTCTCGTGACGACGTCCTCGTAGCCTCAGGCGGGAGAAATGTTCCCACCGACGCAGCCAGGAAAGTGGAGGACTGGGCGACCGTGGCTCAGTGGTTAGCAAGTCAGTCTTTCAATCAGAGGGTCGGTGGTTCGATCCCCGGCTCAGCCAGTCCATGTCGTTGTGTCCTTGAGCAAGACACTTAACCCTCATTGCTCACCGTTGCTGTGTCTACGGTCTACTGTATATCATGTAAGTCTCTTTGGATAAAAGCGTCAGCTAAATGAAATGTAATGTAATGTAATGGAGGAACTCGTATTGAGTCTGAGCAGCTTCTCGTTCCCCAGGGGGGCTCCAGCTTTAAAAAAACAGAGCGGAGCGGTAATTTAAATGTTTGATTTTAAATATCCCGTCCACGAGAACAAGCCTGAGCATGACGGCTCTTCTGGGTCCCGCAGAGCGAAGCCTCAACACCACCTGACTCATCGGGTTCACACGGGGTGACGTTTGCTTTCGTGTGGGATTAAAACACTGACGCTCGTCTCAAAGAAAAGATTTCTAGTGTCTGTCTTTCTTTCTTTCTTTCCTGAAATGCTTCTGGCTTTGTTGCAGGACTGTACAAGAAATCTGGCAAGTTAGTGTTTCTTGGCCTGGACAACGCTGGCAAAACAACGCTACTGCACATGCTCAAAGACGACAGATTGGGACAGCATGTGCCAACTTTACATCCAAGTGAGTCGGTGCTGCTCGCTCATACACACACACACACACACACACACACACACACACACACGCTCATTCAGTGACGTGCTGAAAGCCACCGATGTTTATCGTCGGTTATGTTTTCTGTTTTGAAACGAAGCGCTGCTCGGTCGGTACAAGCTGCGGCGATGACCACGCGTGTTTGTGTTTTACGTGAATTCTATCACCGTTGACTCCGCCTGTCGGCTTCGAGTTCACGGCCTTCCAGGTTTGTTGATCTTCTTTTCTGCCTCCAGCCTCGGAAGAGCTGACGATTGCTGGCATGACCTTCACCACCTTCGACCTTGGAGGCCACGCACAAGGTGTGTTTGTTTGTTGTGGGTGCCAGTGTTTTGCTCGTGATGGCGTGTTAGCAGTCTGGGAGGGTACAGGATGTTCTCGACATGCGTCCAGTACGATATGTCTCTGTAACTGAACGCTCATGTTGTGTTCACGCAGCCCGCAGAGTGTGGAAAAACTACCTCCCCGCCATCAATGGGATCGTCTTCCTTGTGGATTGTGCAGACCTCACCAGATTGGCCGAATCAAAAGCAGAGCTTGATGTAAGTACCGGGAAGCTGCTGCTGAACTTATTGTTTACTGTTTGTTTACTGCACCAGCAAAGTTGATATAGTAGTTGGTTAGTTAGTACAATAACATCCAGTAAAATGTATCTTTGCTGAAGTCGTGATGCAGTATTAAAAACAAAAAAAAAGCCTTTATGTGAGAAAAATTGCAGTGGTTGTTAATCTGCAGTTCATAAGTTTGTTGCAACCAAAAAGAGAAATCTCTAGGAAGATGCACTCTGAGTGCAGAGCTCCACCCGGTGCGTCACAGTTGGCTTTCCCTTCTGTCCAGACACCGACACATTGTAAAATACACTTACACTTAAAAACAAGTGCCGATGAACGCCGGCTAACAAGCTAACGGCTAACAGGCTAACGGCTCCAAATGGTTGTCTAAGATTCGTGGGTGACGACGGAGACAATCATGATAAAACTCTGCACTATTTTTTTTTTGCTGGTCTGCATATTTTCCGCGTGCTAACACTTGGTCTCCCCCATCAGGCATTAATGACAGACGAGACTATCGGAAACGTGCCTATCCTCATCCTGGGCAACAAGATCGACAGACAAGAGGCCATCAGCGAGGAGAAGCTGAGGGAAGTGTTCGGGCTGTACGGACAGACGACGGGCAAGGTGAGCGTTACAAGTCAGATGGTTTATGGAAGACAGGAAGAAAAGAGAGTTGATGACCTGAGAAATGAGTTGACGACTCGTGGTGGATTCCTCGTGACCTTCCCTCTCGCCTTCCTTCCCCCTCAGGGCACCATCGCCATGAAGGAGCTGAACACGAGGCCTCTGGAGGTGTTCATGTGCAGCGTGCTGAAGAGGCAGGGCTACGGCGAAGGCTTCCGCTGGCTCTCCCAGTACATCGACTAGAGCAGCCCCGCCCCCGCGACACGCCCACCGAGGCCACCGCCTATCAGGGGGAGGGAGGGGGGGCGGGGGGAGGGGCGCGAGCTTAAAAACCCCACCACTCAAGACGCCCTGCGTTGCCACCAGTACCTTCATACTCAGCCCCATGTTTGGTTAAAACGAGTCTGCCTCCACCGTCAGAGAGACCAGTACAACCGGATCCCAATAGACTTTTATTGGTCGAACATTTGGTTCCGCACTTACAGAACACACACACACACACACACACACACACACACACACAGACACTCTCGTTTCCATCTGTCTTTTTTCTAAGAGAGTAACATAGCATTGGTTTCACAGCAAGAGGTGTTCAAATTCAAACGGATGAATCTTTTCTATATTGTGTCTGTCGTTTGCCCCGCCCCCCTCCTCCTGCTCCTCCTCCTCCTCCCTGCCATCTGTTGAGTTTGATGATAGATGCATTATAACTGTAAATCTGTACATGAATCCATTGGTATATCAACAATCCTCTAAGCCCCTCCCCCTTCCTCCCCACTTGTTTTTGAGCAATGAGAGAGCAACATAGTTGTATTCATTGCAGAACACGTTTTTAACAGTAAAGACATTCATTCCAAATAGTATTTAATCGGCACGTTTTGGTTTCTTTTTTTTTTTTATACATATGATTTTGGTGAAGTGTGGCCACGTATGCAGCGCTCCTGTAGTCGCTGCGTCATCTTTGTTATCACGACCGTGCATTTATCCCAGCGCATTGAACGCCTCATCCATGGCTTCAGCTACGTGAAGACTTACGTTCCAGACTTCCATCTCGTGGGCTCAGTAGCATAGAAGGGATCCAAGTAGGCGGTTTGCTCCCCCTTTTTCTTTTTTCTTTCCTAGAGACGCGTGGCCCGGTGGTAAAGCGGACGGGAGAATCGTTTTAATGGTAAATAATGTGGGCGGAGCTGGAGGAAAATCCTGTAGATAGCACATTGGTCAGCGAAGAAAACTATTTAAGTGAAAGAAAGTGGAGGATGCAGAGAGAGCTGAAGGGAGACACACACACACACACACACACACACACACACACACACACACACACACACACACACACACACACACACGTGTGGCGTAACATCCAGTGGTCATCCAGCCTGCAAATATATTTTCCGACACAGATCTTTGTACAGGTTGACTCCAGTGACCAGGTGTAGATAACGGAGGGCACAGTCCCACAGCCTGGAACACACACGCACACACACACACACACACACACACACACACACGATAAATGTACATTAACACCGTACATGGTTTTTGTATTTATAACTGGTGTCCTTTGATCATGTGCATTATCAGAAACTATTATGCATGCCTTGTTCTTTTTGATTTTTAATGACTATTCTTCCAGAGAGTACAACAAGAGGGAGGGGGGGACAAAAAGAAATGCCAAAATTTTGGATGAGAGCTGATTATCATGTTTTTTTGTTTTTTTTTAAAATAACAAACTATGAAATTGCGCTTAACACACTTTCCTGTCCCGTTGTGTCTCCTTCATTCCCGATGAGGAGCCGTCCCCACTGGACCGGCTGCTGTTTGCATTATAAAAATGTAATAAATGTTTTCAATGAATAATGGGCTTTAACATCGTTCCACAATGCTTTCTTTTCTTTTTTTCACTTTGTTTTGATTAGCCATGGAGGAAATATTCAGTTTTTTTGTAATTAAAAGTACCATTAAAACTGTATAAAAAATATCAAGAAAATAGAAGTACAGAAATATCAGCGAAATGTTCATAAACCATTAAAATTAAAACATAAAAATGACTCCTGTGACTATTGTGAATTATATGTGACATATTTAGATTATTGAGTCTGTGCACATTTTTTTGTAAGACACAAATATTGGTGTAATCTTTAATGCATTTTATTATATCTGAAGCTAATAAATAGAAAAGTAAAACGTACCCCAAAATTGTACACAAGCATGGTACTTATGTATGTATTTAATCTTAATCTGAGTTGAAATATCTATATTAGTAAATTTGTATGTGGAGCTGGATTGCACAGTAAAATAATACAAACACGACACCACCGGGCCACTAGGTGGCGCACATGATATGTGATGAGCAACGAACCCTCTGCAGAGCAAACTCATGCTGCTTGTCTTCCCTCACAGCGGTTTAAGGACATGAAATGGACCATTAATATGCATAACTATATATATATATATATATATATATATATATATATATATATATATATATATATATATATAGCCATAACCAGGCCTTGAATCGGCTCCTGATCTAAATTCCACATAATTCATAACCTCTTAAAGAGGAGAGTAGAGGTGATAATTAAATGATAATGTATTGTCTTTCAAGCTAAACCAATCTGGTCTTCATATATTTCATATATAAATACAAAACGTTATTTTAATAATATGGCCGAACAACATTTCCAACAACTTCCAGTTCGTTGGTTTCTTTATTCTGAGGATCAGAAACAGCTTTTAAAGTTGAGTTAACTGAAATGTTCTCTAAACGATGTTCCCTCTCAGGTAGACACGACACTGTGGGCCGAGAACCAGCCAATCACAGCGCAGTAGTTGGCACGCGCTTCGGGAACTAAAATAACGCCGTTATTATGACATTTTGTGTAATATTAATAATAACCGGTGAAATGCTGCCCCCTACCTGTGTGGAGCGCGCTGCTGGAGAAGAGGAGTCCTGGACCCTCAGGGCTCAGTCAGGGTCCAGCATGAAGTACATGAAACATGCGTTGAGGCTTCTGGTTGGGAATCAGGGCAGCAATGTGCCATTTTTTTATTGTAAAAAAATTAAAATAAAACGGCATAATGTCAAAGTGTCCAAGAGCAAAAATGTGATGTCATAGATGTCTGACAACCAGTTCAAACCCCCCAAATTATTACATTTAATAGACCAAGAAAAGCCAACAAAACCTAGAACTTGTATGTGAGTCTCCTTCACCTTCACTTAATCAGTATGGTGGTTTTACCAAGGTGGCAAACACACACACACACACACACACACACACACACACACACACACACACACACACACACACACACACACACACACACACACACACACACACACACAGTGAACAAAACATTGCAAGCTATTTATAGTAGCAGGCGGAGGGGAAAGGTACACAGTGTAGAGATGTGTCCTTCACCACTGCTGTGAACAATGCTGCCTGCCTGGCTCACACACACACACACACACACACACACACACACACACACACACACACACACACACACACACTCAAGTAGGGTCAAATATTATACAAATCCACGTAAAAACGGCTCATTGTGATTTTGCATTGACTTTAACTGTTTGCAGGTGTCAGTTCCCCGCAGAGCCACCAGAGGGCAGCAGAGGGAGGCCGCGCAGTGTCTCCACCACGTCTCCATCTTTGAAGTCCTTCTGAGTCCTGGAGGTGCTCCACTGGGCGGCCTGTCGGTGAGCTGTTTAATGCCCACGCTGACGTCAGGGTGGAGGCATTTAATGACTGGGGGGACTGGGAGGCTGCTGGGGTTAATTTATGGTTTTCACCCTTTATTTGAATTAAGATATTTTACCTTAATTTTAAGGTTTTTGTTTGGCAGCCGCTGCTGCCAGTCATTTGACCTTTTATTTTACGTTTCTTTTTACAGGGATTTGTGTGTCACACCATCTTTAATTAACTCTTTTGGGTTTTTTGGACAGGCCTCGACTCTTAAATCATATCAGTTATATCGTAGAGTTATTATAGAGTAGTATTCATATTTTGAATCTATACAATGGTATGGTATTTATACTTGTGAGAAATACTATATCTTATTTTATTATAAACTACACAAATAAATTGCACAATCTCACATATTAAACTATATGTAGATGGATAATTTACAATTTCTGAGATAATTGTACTGCGTAAACCAGCAATGAAACCTCCAGCCATCAAATCATCTGTTTCTTTAGTCCAACGTTCCCGTTATTCCGTATTCTGCATCCTGACTTCGAGATGTCTGGCGATAACACAGGTGCATCTTTCCATACAAAATGTGCCGACTGCAGCTTAAATAAGTGCTGCTTGTAAGAAAACACCACGCCTTGCAGGTGCATGGAGGAGTTGTCCTGAATGCGTCTCCGTGGACGGAGGAAATAAAAAGCTGCATTCATGGAAGAAAACATGGAACTTTTCTTCTTCTTCTCTC
Source organism: Cottus gobio (assembly GCA_023566465.1). Lineage (NCBI taxonomy): Eukaryota > Metazoa > Chordata > Actinopteri > Perciformes > Cottidae > Cottus > Cottus gobio. Next base: position 1,643,539 of record CM042229.1, on the reverse strand, counting down.
AGGTCCCTGATGTTGAGGTGGGATAAGGAGTTGGATGTAGAAGAACACGGCAGATAGAGGCCGTTAAGCCCTCGCAGTCGGCGAGAAAAATAACATTTATATATAACAAAGCAAAATTATTTTCCAACAAGCGCCCCGTGGGAAAAGAGTGAAAATGAGAGCTTTTGCGAGGAAAGCCTGAAGTCAATGCAGGTGCTCTGGCTTTGTGCTGCTAAATTGATTTCCATTATTATGAATATGTCGGCTTATTTGTCTGGTTCCCGAGGCGGGTTCGTGTGAATCAGACAGGGGAGGGAGGGTGGAGGTATAGCTGAATTCAATGGGAGGGTTAGGGTGAGATGGAAAGAGCAGCAAGTCTGAAAAGAAGAGATCTACAGCTCAGGAGTAGTCGATTAACCGACTCAAATAAAACGCGCCTTTACTTCAGAACGCCTTCAAAGTAATTCAAAAATATTTACTCGAGATATCCTGTGATTAAAAAAAAAAATCCTCTGGGAAATAAAAATATTAAAATAATGAGCCAGCAGAGTCGCGGAGGGAAAAAAAACTAAACTTTAAATTAAGATTAAATTTGTGATCTTGATTTATTAAAAACTCATCACTGTCTTGAAATGAGAGCTGGGCAGCAGAAGGGGGCGTCGCCTAAAAAAAACGAGGTCAAGTCGGACAGGAAGTGAAAGAAAAAGTTACTTCCTGTTAGATCCGATCTGTAGGCCACTTGTAGTTCACAGACCTGGTTCGGATTCATTCATGTGTTAGTAAATATATATTTGTGTAGAAATGAGCGTGTATCTGCTTTGTACGCGTCCTTTATAGTTTATATTTTATTCTATATCTATGTTTTTTGTTATGCACCTTTCTCCGGACCTCTGGCAACGTCTCTGAGTCCGGAGCGGCATCATCGCGCCTGGAGGTGGACGGACGGCGTTCCAGGGCCGAGGAGCTCGGCCCGGCCCGGCTCCGGCAGTTTTTTGGATTTTTGTTTCATCAGATTGCAGAATCCTTCACATGCAAACTACCCAGAGTTGTTCTGTGAGAAGCTTTTTATTTAAAGGCAGCGCTGACGGAGGCCTTGAGCTTCTCTGTTTAGTGAAAAAAAAACAGTTCTAGGAGGATCATAGAAATATCAAATACAAAATATCATTGTATAGTATCTCATATAAAAAGTCACAGTACTGAGCAGGTGTAATATACAATTACAATTCATAAGGTCATTCAGAGAGATCATCACAGTAAAGTTGAACTTGAGTTATGATCCATGTGTTTTGCAGGAGCCTCACAACTCGACTGTCAAATCAAATATAGAAAGTTCAATTGAATAAATATCTCAACAATTTTTATTGTCAGTTTTCAACTGGATGACTTGTATTTCAAACATAATCTAAAGATAAATACATCTAAGGGATGCATTTAAGCTTTTGAAAAATGTGCATCTTAAAATAAAGTACTACATTTAAGAAACATTTATTTAACTGAATTGTTCTGCAGTTTTCTGCCCAAAAAAGCCACAATATCATATTATTCTCATCTTCTAGAAAAATGCTTCAGCTCATTTCTCCTCTCTGATGACATCATTGTTGGGCAGTGAATGAATGTGTTATGATTCTGATCATATTGGGCTCTTTTTTTATTTAAAATGTGGCTGAAAAGTTTCAAATGAATACTTAAATAGATTTTAATGGATGACTCAGAGTCTTGTGTACACAGAAAGCACTGCTTTATTGACTGCACTGGACTGGACTGGACTGGATCAGTTGGGACTGGGGCTCCATCAGATGAGGGTGGGAGTTGAGGGGGCGGGGTCAGGGAAGAAGGGAGGGAGGGGCCAGACAGGGGGGGGGGAATCGGAGGGGGATGCAGCCATCGTTAAGGCAACACAAACAGCATGCAGATACAGTCACAGGAAACATCGTCATCATCATATTGCTTTTTCAAAGTCTCGCTTAAAACATCGAAATTGTACAAAAAGGAAGAAAATAGGTTTTTCGCACTAATGAAAAATACATTTTTTTTATTTTTTCCCTCCTACAAAGAAGATTCTAATACAAGAAAAATAAATATAGCAAAAAAAGCCAAAAAATAATTTAAAATAGCTCTTCTTTTTCATATATGTTCAATAGTTCTCTTTGCTATTAACAAATGGCACAACATTCTTTGAAACAAAGAATACAGAAGGATAAATCCTGCAACATTCATATTATTGTGTTGAAGAACCGATGCAGAGGGAGGAGAAGGATTTTAACACCTTTATGAGGACAATGAGACACGAGGAGGAAGAGGAGGAGCTCTGCACTGATTGGACGATGCTGATTCGTATGCAAATAGTGCTCAAGTACGACCGATTTGACGCCAATCAATCTCATGGGGCAGAATGACACCCAATAATATAATAATATAATATTCAGATCCTTATGAGAGAGAAGGGAGGAGCAGCTCAGCTAACATTAATGTTGGATATCCTCAGAGGAGGAGTTGTTGTTTCATTAAGTTTAAACCTGAGGGAGAGAACTTGTGAATCCAAGGTCAGGAGAGAGGAATAATTAATTAATTAATGAGAGGAGGAAGAACTGAGAACAAATGAAGGAGGAGGAGGAAGATGAGGAGAACAAAAGGTAGACGGAGGATCAGTCACCTCAGGGAGAACAGCTGGAAAAGTGCAAACTATATGTCTGGTATCTTTCTCACCATAAACACACACACACACACACACACACACACACACACACACACACACGGCCCTTTCCCCCACTTTATGTAATCAAAATCACATTTTCCCTCCCTGCATGTATCAAAGATCAGACAGTGGAGTCAAATAAACACATATCTGCCTCAGTGGAGGAAGATAAACATGTGTGTGTGTGTGTGTGTGTGAGAGTGTGTGTGTGTGTTTGTGTGTGTGTGTGTGTGTGTGTGTGTGTGTGTGTGTGTGTGTGTGTGGAGTAAAAAAGAAGACATGACAAAAGCAGTGCAGAGGAATGAGATGAAGGACATCATGAAGCCGACATGTGGAGGTGAAACTCAGACGGCTGACTTCGGTCTAGACGTGGTTTATTCCTCAGATTGCATTCACACCTGGAGCGTCTCACTCTGTTCCTCCTAAATCACAACGTTGTGTTACAGTTACACACTTTGTGCGTCTAAAGTCTAAAGTTACCGAATGTTGCTCTGGCCGGCAGTGGGAGGCCAAATGGATCCTCAGTGTGTGTCGGTCGCTTTTACACCTCCGATATGTCTGCAGTGAAATATGTCCCGGCCGCCCTGAAGCATGATGGGAAAACCAGATGTAAAGAAAAAAAATGGCTGATTGTGAGGCAGGAACCATTAAAGTTTCCATCCCGGTTTCAAGATATATATATACATATATATATATATATATGTATATATATATCATTGGGTAAGGACATAAGTTATATTAAAATTAAATTAAAAGCCGGTAATAAATAAAACAATTTATTTTCAAAATGGCCGATCGTGACATTTAAAGGGACAGTTCACCCCAAAATTAAAAAAATACATATTTTACCTCTTGCATGTGGTGCTGTTTATTAATCTAGATTATTTTGGTGTGAGTTGCCCAGTTTTGGAGATATATCGCCCGTAGAGATGCTTTATTTTACAAATAAATAGTTTGGTTTCCAGACTCTTCTCTCACACAGCTGGTCTGAACAGTAGTAAATAGGACATCATTTAATTTTAATTAATACACATTTTGCTACTGATGGCTGGTGTGTGTTGCATTGAGATAAACTCAAATATGATCAATTCATTGGTGGTGTTGGACTTTTAATGGGATTTGTGGACAGTAAAAAAAAAAAATAGAACATTTTATCATTATTATATAATTATTGTAACGTTGTGTTTATATTCACATTTATACTATTCTGCAAAAACAATCTCTGAATGTTCATGCCAATGTTGAATTGGAGATTTATACAGAAAGTTGCGGTCGGTGTTAAAGAATACTGAATTGTTTTTCCCGGGCTCGTCATACCTCGGATGGAAACTTCACCGGTTTCCACCGGTTCTGCTTTCCTAATTCGATTGTTACAGACTGTAAAGAGAGAGCGAGAGCGAGAGAGAGAGAGAGAGAGGGAGAGAGTGGGGGGAGAGGAGGCGATGGGGCAAGGAGAAAAGGAAAGGGTGCTGTTTATATTATAGCTGCTTGTTAATTTGCCTGTGCAGACAGCCTGCAGACAGAACGCAGGGCAAAGAACAAGTCGTTCTCTCAGTCTGCTCCTCTGGCTCCGGTCCAGTAAACGTCTCTCCCTCTCCTCTCTCTCTCTCCCTCTCTCTCTCTCTCTCCCTCCCTCCCTCCCTCCCTCCCTCCAGGCCAAAGCAGAGTGCATCGTTTCCTCCTCACTCGTCCTTACACAACACGTGCCTGTCATTATTTGTTCTTAAAGCTACAGACATCCCTTTTCTTTTTCCTTGACGTTTTATTATTATATATATTTTATTTTTTAAGCTTCAAAAGCGATTAAAGAAAAAGAGGCCACGTGTCGGCCGGAGAGGCTGATCACCGGACATGAGCGGAGGAGTTCAGGGGCAGCGGGGGTGGGGGGTATTATTTTTTATTATTTTGGTTTTTTTTGCTGGTGGCGAGAAGAGGAGCAGTGAGGAAGATGTCGGATGGCAGCGTAAGGTGCGCAGGTGGTGCAGATGGGAGCTTTAGTGCTGAGCCTCGGTGGGCGGAGCCAAACACCACGTTTTGTTTGAATAACTTCGTCTCTGGAATAACTGCTTTGATTTATTGGTTTCAGTCGTCTTCCCCCGAGCTTTTCTGTGATCCACAAGCGATCGTCTTTAGGTTTTGGACTGTTGGTTTGGATAAAACACGACATTTGAATGTGTTTCCTCGGGCACCTAAAAAACTATTGTTCTGATATTCACTCAGAAACTGCAAATCCTGGATCGTTTCACATCTGTGCTCGAAAAATATATACTTTTTAATTTAATTATTCAAATGTGTTGTTTTTTTCTCCCAACAAATAGTCCAAGTTTAACAGCTGCATCACATGAAGATAAAATCATAAAGTCTTATTATCATCAAAAGTCCAATTAACTTTCTGTTGCTCGTCTAATTAATTGATGGCTGCCGCTCTAAAGATGACAGCTGGTTTGCATCAAGACCCTCGAGGTCCAAACGTATTGATCTAACCAAACGATCCATGAAGATCTTGAAGGGATGAGGACTGACTGGAGGTCAGGGTTAGGGCCTGGAGGTCAGGGTTAGGGTCTGGAGGTCAGGGTTAGGGTCTGGAGGTCTCTGTGGTCCTCGAGGCTCCACCGGCAGCGGAGCCTCGAGGACCAAACCTCCGATCTGTGCCGCGTCTGAGACGCCGTAAATTTGCTGCAACGGAGAGAAGTGGTTGTGGCTCAGTGGTTAGCAAGTCGGTCTTTCAATCAGAGGGTCGGTGGTTCAAACCCCGGCGCAGCCAGTCCATGTCGTTGTGTCCTTGAGCAAGACACTTAACCCTAATTGCTCACCGTTGCTGTGTCTACGGTCTACTGTATATCATGTAAGTCTCTTTGGATAAAAGCGTCAGCTAAATGAAATGTAATGTAATGAGAAGAGCCAAGCGCCAGTAAAGAAAAACTAAAGAAACATTAAAGCAGATAATGAGTCAGCTTTCTGATTCCATAAAAAAAAAAGCCACGCCGGCCCGCTAACGGTTACGAGAGAGGAAATAAAAACAGCTTCCAAAGGCTTTTTCAAAACACGGGAAATGAACACAGTCTAGTAGCAGTAGTTGAACAGTATTATACATTATTGTAAATGCGTACACACTCCGGTGGCAGGCGGGTGGGCGGGGACAATAAAGACGGGGACACCAGTGTGAGGCGACAGGAAGCAGGAAGCGGTCTCTAGTTTCACAGTGACCAGAAGGCTCACTGTGAGGGGAACGAACACAACGAGGCATCGTCACCGTCTGTACCGACCCGGGGACGACCTCCAAACGCCTCCAACCGCCTTCTGATTGGCCGAACCTCCTCAGAGCATCGACCACATTCTGGCCTTCAGATTTAAAACCCGGGAACGAGAAGTGAAGTCTGATCTGGATCTCCGACCCGACGACACGTTTCAGGGCCGCGAGCCGACACCCACCAGCCACCCGGAGGACAGTGATGCTCTGAAGTTGTATTCTAGTGATATCGATAGAAAAGAAGACTCCAGTCTACAGTATCTATGAAGCGGAAGGAGATGGCACTGAAGCCACACTGTAAATATAGAATAATAACCAGTTTGTGTTTGCCGAGGCTGCAAAGCATCAAGGGAAAAAAACTAAACCAACAAGTCTAAACTGGTACGACGGAGCTGTTCTCGGGTTTAAATCTCACCGACAACCCGCCGCCGCCTCTGGAGAGGAAACCCAGCCCGTTTAGTCTTTCCCCGCCGGCGCCGTGCAGCCTCAGCACCCAGCACTACTACATGTCGACGGCCGTAATGTGAGGCGTCGTCTAGAACCACGGTCTACGTCGAGCTAAACTCTGAACATTGAATATTGAAACTGAGATTACGTTTCTGTCCGAGCGACCCGCGAATGGCGGCCGCCGCCGGGTCGCAGAGCGCCGGGGGGCCGCCGGCACGGCCTCGCTTAAAAAAAAAACACAAACACTTATTGTTGCGGTTATTGTTGTTGTACGTGTCAGTTTTCGTGTTGTTGTAATAACGGTAACCAGCGTAGAAGTCCCCAAAAAAAACCTCAAGAGAGTGTGGAGGTTTTGAGGAGACAGAGGCGCTGTCACCAGTAATAATAATAATAATAATCATAATAATAATAATACTCTCTGCTGATAGAGGGGGCGTGTCTCTCTGAGTAAGCTCAATACTTCCTGATGCGGTCAGGACCACATTTACATAAAAAACTAATCATCTTGCACGTCATAACCCTGTTATACCAGCTCTGGTGTGTGTGTGTGTGTGTGTGTGTGAGACAGAGCTGTATGTTGTGTGTTCAGTTCAGCAGCATTTGGCTTTTTTTCTGAATGACAGGTTGTTCCTGTATGAAGAGAGTCCACGTGGAGGATCCTCGTGTTTCCACATCCCTATCCCACATTATTCCCGCTTGAAAAACCGAGAGTGGCGGGCACGTGTGTGTGTGTGTGTGTGTGTGTGTGTGTGTGTGTGTTTCTTTCACGTGGGCGAGATGTAAAAATATGCCGCCTCGATCCACAGACCGGTTCTTTGGCGCGAACACTTCAGGAGCTGTCCGTGAAACACAGGAAGTAGATCGGACCTGCACCTCCGTTTGGGTTCGTCAGGGTCAAGCAGCCCGAAACTAAAACAAAAAACCTTTTTTTCACCCGCTGGACCCAGACGGGCGATGGAGAGAATGTCCAATAAAAGAAACATCTTCTGGAGACTGAAACCAGCTGAAGTAAACACGACTCATTGGTTGAGTCGTACTGAGAGGAGGAGCATGCTCAGTGGGAGTCGTGTAGCGAAAACACTGAAGCTCGCCAGATAAGGAAGTGCTGAGTCGTACACATATATATATATATATATATATATATATATATATATATATATATATATATCTGTCTTTTGTCGCTTTTTCGATACATTTTCAAACCATTAATTCTTTTTTTTTTAGGTTTTCTTTTTTTAACCCCTGAGAATACCATAGACTGCTTTAAGTACAAAACACAACTCTCTGAGAGAACAACACAAACAAACGAAGCCTCTGAAGCTGATGATCACGTGATCACGTGATCACGTGATCACGTGACCATCATCCGTCTGACAGGAGAGCAGCTACAGCAGAGCTCGGCCACGTCGGACTCGGGGATCTTTGCATAGAAACACATGGGCCGTGTGAAGGAGGAAGGACCCCGGTGACCCCAGCGAGGGTGGGTGTCACAGGGTGTCACAGGGTGTCACAGGGTGTCACAGGGTGTCACAGGGTGTCACAGGACGGACGCTTCAGGGGGGGAAGGTTGTGAGGAGATACTCATAAAACTCCTCTGTGAGTTTAGGTTGAAAGCTCTCCAGAAAAGAATCCAGTAAATGGGCCTTTGTGGTCTAAAATCCTGCCGTATTTTACACATTAACTTGAACCATGAAGCGTTATTGATGAACTGAGGCCACACAAAATGCAAAAAAAAAAAAAAAAGTAGTTCAAATCTAAAACGTATCGAATGATTGTTTTATTTGTGTTATTATTTTCTCCACGCGTATCTATTGTCTCAGACGTGGCCGAGCCCTGTTTATGGATGGCTCTGGGCTGCAGGGATCTAGTTAGTGTGAGGGGGGTGGGGGGGGGGGCACAGAACAGTAAGCAGCTCTTTGCACTGATAGTACTTTGTTGTTGATTATTGGCAAACGCTGCATTCACTTCCTTGTTTCAGGCACTCGACAATTGTTTAAGGTGACAAGGAGGGGGAGGGGGGGGCCTTTGGGTTTGATTGTTACGAATCCGATTGAGAAACGATTGATTGATCTGCTTACTGATTGATTGGTTGATTGATTGATTGAAGGTTGGTGGGGCGGGTGTGTGGGGGGGGGGAAAGCGACAGAAGGCACAGAGTTTCTACGATGATTTTTTTTTTCACCCCTAAAGATTTAAGAAAAAAAAAAAAAAACTTAACTCAGGATTAGGAAGAATTTGAAAGCAGCTGACAAAAGTCAGATCAAATATCTCAACAACAGCTGTGATGCGAGCAAAGGGATTTGCTTATCGTCGTGTGTGTGTGTGTGTGTGTGTGTGTGAGAGACAATCTGAGTGAGCTCCAGGGTTGGGCTCAATCTATTTGCTATAAAAAAAAAAATACATAAAAAAAAAGAAATCTGTCTGTGAAGATACATTTGAGAAAACAGGCTTTTGTTTACATTGTGAGTCGACGCAATGGGACTTGAACCCTGAACGGCCCGGTGGCAGCTCGGGTGACTCTAGTTGTGCTTTTCAGATCGTCTTTCCACTGAACACATTCAAGAAAAAAAAAAAAAGGACTCGTTGGATGCATCTTCAAGGCCACGAAGACCGGGAGCGAAGCAGACCCTGAAACCAGCTTGAATGATATTAATAATCATAATAATAATCATAATAATGCCCCAAAGTGTCTGGCGGAAACGGCCAGAAACACAAAATGAATCTGAAATACAAAACAGAAGACTTCGGGTCGTGTTTGCTTCCTGTCTGCTGAACGCATCTCGTGGAAAGCTGGCGAGGAGGCGGCGGCCCGGGGAGAAGCTAACTGCAAGACAGGCGAACCGCTACATTCAAACCCCGCCCCCTTTCCCCTCCCCCCTCCCCCAAAACCATCAGGTGAGCGCTGAAGAGATCCCCCTCGTGGGGCAGCGTGACGGGGATTTGGTTGAGCGACGTCTGTCGGGCACAGATGGGGAGTCAAGTCAAGTTCGGGTGTCTCGGTCCTCTATGAGGCCAGCACGCTCCTCCTCAGCAGGTCCTCGTTCCCAGAATGCAACTGTGGCAAGCGGAGTTTGCGTGCGCCGGAGCGCGTGTCCGACTCGCTCTGCTCGCCGTCGGAGAAGTACCCGTCGGTCTCGGCGGCGTCCAGCAGGGACGTGTCCTTCCTCGCGAGCGGCAGGCCCGATGCCATCGCCGCCGCCTCCGGCCCCGCCCCGCCGGCGCCCCGCCCTCTGGACTTACCCCGGCGGGACAGGCGGAGCCGTAGCACCCTGCCGCGGACGATGGCCCCCGTGTCGGGCATCGTGGCCCCGGGGCTGGAGGCCGGACGCGGAGACGAGCTGGCGGCGAAACCGGACGGGACGCCGCTCCCCGCGTAGGCGCTGTCCCACGGGCCGCGGTCCTCCGAGATGTGACAGGAATCCATCTTGGAGATGGGCGGCTGCGGCGGCGGGTCCCGGTGCGGCTCGGAGCTCCGGGTCTGGTGGTGGTGAAGGTAGTGGTGGTGCAAGGCCTTGGAGGAGCCCCGGGGCCGCTCCCCCTTCCGGCCCGCGTGGCCGGGCTTCTCCTCCACCGCGCTCTCCGGCTGCTCGGCAGCTGAGGGGCCGGCGGAGGCCGAGGCGGAGGCGGAGGTGGCCGGCTCGGACGGCGGCGTCCGGGGCGCGGCGGGCGGAGGGGGTCCGCGGGCGCGAGGCTTGTAGCCCCCTCGAGGCTTGCGGCCCAGCTGAGGTGTTTTCCAGGTGGACTGCATGGAGTTCTCCATCCTCAGGTTCAGAAGGCTCTCCTCGCCTTGCAGGAGCTGGAGGAAGGGAGGAAGTGAGAGGAAGTGAAGGAGAGATGAGGAGAAAGAAAACAAACAGCTGAATCAGTTCAATGACTCAAGGGGCAATAAATACTGTTTTACTGGATATGATAAATCTGGACTCGATCAATACGATGGTTCATTTGCCTGTTTCTTGGGTTTCTGGTTGCGACGTTTTAGAACAAAAACACCCCACCAGCACCCACCAGCACCCACCAGCACCCAGCAGCACCCACCCAACCGTGCAGGATGTGAGCTCCACTGATGTCACAAGACATTTTGTTCCACAAATCAAGCGATAAAAATTAGTTTTATTGTGAATGTCAACGACGGACCTGGAGGTTTGTCTGATAAAAGTTATTACTTCACGCCCTGTGCAGAGATCAGGGTTTCATATTAAAATCTCACTCACTCTATTGAATACACCGTGTCCCTGTTTTGTTTGCTTGTCCCTGAACACACCGCCGAACAATGGAGTTAAGTCGTGCATTGTGGTCAGAGCCGCCTGCCAATCAACACACCAGCACAGCACATTCCTGAGTGTGTGTGTGTGCACACACACACACACACAACGAGAGGAACGTTTTGAAGGATTGTTCAGTTTGTGATACTTAAAGCTTATTGTTGGCGTCATTGGGTAACAGCTCCGTAATAATCTTTCAGCGTCTTGTAATTCAAGCGGTCCAGGAGCACTAACCCTACCTGGAGGACTACCTGGTGGAAGATTACATTACATTTCATTTATCTGAGGCTTTTATCCAAAGTGACTTACATGATATACAGTAGACCGTAGACACAGTGACCAGGCAATGAGGTGAGCAATGAGGGTTAAGTGTCTTGCTCAAGGACACAACGACATGGACTGGCTGAGCCGGGGATCGAACCACCTGATTGAAAGTCGGACTTGCTAACCACTGAGCCACAGTCACCTGCCTGGTCACTACCTGGTGAAGGCCTACCTGGTGGAGGTCTACCTGGTGGAGGACTACCTGGCTAGAGGCCTACCTGGTGGAGGCCTACCTGGTGGAGGTCTACCTGGAGGAGGCCTACCTGGTGGAGGTCTACCTGGTGGAGGACTACCTGGCTAGAGGCCTACCTGGTGGAGGCCTACCTGGTGGAGGTCTACCTGGAGGAGGCCTACCTGGTGGAGGTCTACCTGGTGGAGGACTACCTGGCTAGAGGCCTACCTGGTGGAGGCCTACCTGGTGGAGGTCTACCTGGAGGAGGCCTACCTGGTGGAGGTCTACCTGGTGGAGGACTACCTGGCTAGAGGCCTACCTGGTGGAGGCCTACCTGGTGGAGGTCTACCTGGAGGAGGCCTACCTGGTCGGACAGCAGGCTGCCGCTCTTGTCCCGGTGCTGGGCGCCCAGAGCCCACTGGCTCAGCATGTCGTCAGCGGTGATCTGAACCGTCTGAGCGAGCCAGCTGTCGAACAAAGAGTTGTCCAACGGGAAAGACTTTGACAAACCTGAGAGGGGGGAGGGGGCGTGAGCAGGGGGGAGGGAGGGAGGATGCACGGAGGGGGAGATGGATGCCATCAGGACGGAGGGAGGGAGAGAGGGATGAAGGGAAGAAAGAGGGAGAGAAAGACAAAGTAGTCAGGTGAAGAGCGCTGCACAGATTTCAGGAATGAAAAATAAATAAATACAGAAGTTGTCAAAGCAAAAAGCATAAAAACACAAAATTCTGTAAAATACAGGGTCGAAGGTTAAACTCCAGAGTTTAACATTCAAAGAGTTTAAGACGGCGTGACGCCTCCAAACAGCTGCTGTCTGCACGGCTCGGACCTCAGCGTCCAAGGTTCAGGTCCAGCCTTGGGATGCGTGTCACCCCCCCCCCCCATAAAGAAATGCACTACAAAGATATTGCATCGTATTCCCCATGTGCCATGAAGCAAAAGAACAACTCCAGTGGGCGTCGCACAACATTTGAAGAGTGCGTTGGCTGCTTCTGTGATATCTTTTGTTTGTTTGTGTTAATTATACCATCATCTCAAAATGAATATAATCAAAACTGTAATGTAACATCTTCAAATTGATGCTAATCTCTTTTTTTTCTTCCAGTTTTGGCCTCGTCACAACTCCACAAAGGGAACAGAGAGACGATTGTGCGTCTCTGTCAGGACGAGGAAACAACAACGACGTGACATTTCTGTTGCTTCGGCGATAATGAAGCTTTAAACCTGTTTTACGGCACAAATCCGGTTTCCTCTCCCCCTCCCAACACTGTGTGTGTGTGTGTGTGTGTGTGTGTGTGTGTAATTAGAAGATTTTCATGGCTCCTCTTCTGTCATTGTGGGTTGTGAAAGTGCTGCCAAAGCACTGCATGTCTGTGGCATTTCATGGGGGGGGGGGGGAAGAGAGATCTATTATAGCTCATGAACTTCTTCTCTCCTGTTCACCTTTAAGCCTCCAACAGAGCTGAGGTCAGGGTTCACAGGGTCTGAAACCGTGTAACTAAAAAGGAAAGGTCAGCTGATGAGGTGGGTGTGGCTAACTAGTCAGGGTGATAGAGCTGATGAGGTGGGTGTGGCTAACAGGTCAGGGTGATAGAGCTGATGAGGTGGGTGTGGCTAACAGGTGAGGGTGATAGAGCTGATGAGGTGGGTGTGGCTTACAGGTGAGGGTGATAGAGCTGATGAGGTGAGTGTGGCTTACAGGTCAGGGTGATAGAGCTGATGAGGTGGGTGTGGCTTACAGGTGAGGGTGATAGAGCTGATGAGGTGGGTGTGGCTTACAGGTCAGGGTGATAGAGCTGATGAGGTGGGTGTGGCTAACAGGTGCACTGATAGAGCTGATTAAATATTTGAACCTTGCATCTGGTTATTATTTTATAACATGAGTGTTGTGCATGTGACAACATGACATAAGAGGAGAGCGAGGGACACGTGGAGCTTTTCGTCTCTAAGAAAACTGAAAGCACGCCAATGCTGCGACATTTTGGATTTGGAGGCGACGAGTTGAGCCAAAAAAACAGATGAGGCAATTTGTCAAATATAAACACAATATGTTAGTTATCCCGCTGATCGTGCAGCTGCTTTACTTCCTGATTCTTATGATTCATATTTCGCTGGTTATTTGCTGCATTCGTGGTCTCTCTCAAACTCATTATGGTCTGGTTTGGTGTTTGGCTTAATATCAAAGAACACACAGTCTCAGCTTTTTCTGCTATTAGTGTTTCAGAGCAGATCAGAAACCGGACCGTGTGCAAAAGAAATAGCTTTTTGTTTCCATAAAAGGAGGCAAACAATGAATGTGCATCTGAATCAAAATAATCTTTTCCTGATAATGCACTCCAGAGGGTGTATTATCTCGTGGATGCAATGAATAAATTTAGTTTTGCTACCTAGCCGGGAACGACCATTAACCTGGGAGTCTCATCCACTTTGGGGGATTAATTGTCTCTTAGCAACCCGTAGGACCATATAAATATAAGCAGAGATGCCGATAAAGTTGACAAGAACATTATTTAAAAAAATAAATAAAGACAAGTGCATGCAGATTTTGTCTGGTCTGAGCCTCTCGCTCGCTTTCCTTTTCTCCATCTTTCCAGCCTCCCTGTAAATCTTCAGAGTCTATAATGATCTGCCAGCAGGACGGCAGGAGGTGCTATTAGGGTGGCTTTTACAGCAGCTACACACACACACACACGCACACACACACACAGGCGCGTTTCCATGACGCAGCACGTCTCTGCAGGAGTCGAGAGATCTCTGAGGGAGGGAATAGGTGACGGAGAGGAAAAAAGAGCCAGTGAGGAAGTGTGAGGTAGACAGGAGGGCATGATGGAGGAGAGGAAAAGAGAAGCAGAGTTCAGAGTGAGAGTGAAGCTGGGAGGGAAAGCTAAAGCACGCCACTGTTAGCTTACATCCACACATACTGTATTCTTTACTACGCTTTACAACTGGAGAACATAAAGACACAAGGCCAAGAGCCTAGAGCCATGCTAGCACCTCTGTGCACGTTGAGCCGACACTAGCACGCCGAGATTAGCGTGGTGACATTAGCACGCAGAGATTAGCACGCCGAGATTAGCACGACAAGATTAGCACGGTGAGATTAGCACGCCGAGATTAGCACAGTGAGATTAGCACAGTGCCATTAGAGTGCCGACATTAGCACGCCGTTACTAGCACGCCGACAGCATGGCAACATTAGCACGCCGACATTAGCATCAACCATTAGCACGGCAACATTAGCACGCCGTTACTAGCACGCCGACAGCATGGCAACATTAGCATAATGACATTAGCGCAGTGTCATTAGCACGCAAACATTAGCACATTAGCACGCAAACATTAGCACATTAGCACGCCGACATTAGCATGCCGACATTAGCACACCGACATTAGCACGCCGTTACTAGCACCCCAACAGCATGGCGACATTAGCACGACAACATTAGCACGGCAACACTAGCACACTGACAGCATGGAGACATTTGAGTGGCGACATTAGCATGACGACATTAGCATGACGACATTAGCATGACGACATTAGCATGATGACATTAGCACGCCGACAGGCTTATGCCGATCGGATCCAATACGTTGAAGATTTTCCTTCACTTATATCAAGGAGATTTTGTACTTTCCTATAAGAACTGAGAGGTAATAACAAATAATTTTCTAGAAGCTGCTTCCTGCTGGGCATCCAGAGACGTTAGCGGCATGTCCGCCCGCTGAGCCCACCGCTAATCAGGAAATCTAAATCCTTCATTACGATCCGGTTATCCGCCTCTTTTCTTTTTTTCCATCTGTTGTCCATATGCCTGCTCACCATTCATTAATTACATTACATTTCATTTAGCTGACGCTTTTATCCAAAGTGACTTACATGATATACAGTAGACCGTAGACACAGCAACGGTGAGCAATGAGGGTTAAGTGTCTTGCTCAAGGACACAACGACGCAGACTGCTGGAGCCGGGGATCGAACCACCGACCCTCTGATTGAAAGACCGTGTTGCTAACCACTGAGCCACAGCCGCCCCAGCAATTAATGTTATGCATCTGGGATTGTTTTTGTTTTACATTCAAAGCTTTGATTGAGATCTCTGACTGCAGCTTTAAACGTCTGTCGTCATATTTAATTACGTTAAAAAGGACATTTCTGTCTGTTATTGTGGTCATATTAATGCAATTTATGCTGCTGTTAGAATGCTGCTGGACTGAAAATATTGCTTTCCAAATGATAAACACCAACAAATATGTTTCAAAGTGGAATAAATCATTAGATAAAACATGTTGGCAATTCTGGAAATGTCTTTCCTTCAATACATTTTGACTTTTGAACTGAGGGCCGAGACGAGAAGTCGATCAGCTGCTTTTTACTCTTTTTACTCTACTTTTTACTAGAGGAAGAGAGTTTCTGCAAGTCATTAATATTAATAACTTTAACGCCAACATTATGAAGCAAGCACTGTTTAGGAGATCGTGAGACGTCATTGATGTTATGAATCTTTGCTTTGGGAGAACATTCCTCCTGTTGGTGGAGCTGTATCTTTTAAACAACATGACTCCTCCTCCTCTTCCTCCTCCTCCTCCTCAGCTACCGCTAACATGGTGAACTAATGGACTAGAGTGAGCTATTGCTACATATCAAAAAGGTCCATAACAGCCACATAAAGCCCTCGTTCAAGGCTTCATTGCCGGACAATAATCGTACAGGAAGCCCCGGGACGGCTTTGCAGAACAGCTGATGTTTTGGAGCAATGAGTCGCGAGGCAGTGCAGGGTGAGGAATGCAGTCGCAGCCGGACTGAGCCGACACCAGGCCGGACTACAGTCTGGGGATTGTTCTCGGGTGCCGGCCAAAACTCGAGCAGAAAGACACCAGAGAACCAGAGAACCAGAGAACCAGAGGGAACCCGAATAAAGAAACAGCATCACAGGCTGACACCATAAATGATCAATCACAGTAAAAAGCTCAGCATGAAGCAACAGAACTGAACCTGTTGGAGCTGCTCTCTGCCACAAAGGGGACGTTTTCTTTATTCCACCCGTCTGCCACCCTAATGATCGCCCACTATTCTCAGTGATTTGGCCTCGGAATCTTTTTGCCAACTGAATGAAATGTTCATGTTCATGTTATCCCGACTTAAAAGGTAAAAAGTCAAAAAGCACAGATGAGACGCTGATGCAACGAAAATCCAACAATAATACAGTTACAGAGTTTACTTTAGTTTAATCACATCTACCCCTCAGTGTTTATTGTATTTATTACCAATATGCATATGCACATTTCTCTGCAATACTTTTTGCATGTTTTTTAAATGCTTAACTGCATTGTTTCCGTATGATGACAATAAAGTTAAATCAAAACCTCATCTCAGTCGGGTTGTGCTCTGTAAAAACAAAAAGCATCATTATGAAACATCTCGTAACAAAACTACCTTTTTTATTTTGTATCGATTTAGAACGCCTTTGTTTGTTGTTGTTGTTACTCCTCCGTTCTGCATTAGCGCCACCCCTTTGTGTTGATTGGCCAATCGTTGAGTCTCCCTGCTTCGCTCATTTGTCGCTTACTTTGGTGTAGCAACGAATCCGTCCACTCAAACCCGTTGAATTGGACGGATTCAAACGTCCGGACCCCGGCGAGGCTAAAGCCGCATAAAGACTATAAATAACCAATAAATCCTTTAATGATTGGTTGCCAGGTTTTTGAGACACCATCTTAAAAAAACTCCCCAAAGTTCGCCAGTTAGTTTTTCTGCTAAATGTAAATCACAACATGAGGATGAACTCTTACTCTGTTATGCATCTCAGTTCTTAAAGGTGAGGATGACACCAGGAAGATTACACAAAAACTAAATCTCCCTTTTCCAAATCCCCAGTGGGATAAGAGGACGGTACATCTGAGAGGCTCTAACACACGGCTCCTCAGCCCAGAACACCAAGAGGAAGACAAGAGCCCCGGGAGTCAGGACCAGAGCTGACGGAGAACAGATGGCCTGACACACACACACACACACACACACACACACACACACACACACACACACACACACACACACACACACACACACGCACACACACTCAGACTGTGAGATATGAACACATACGGCATGCAAAAACAAACACACAGATGACACACAGTGACAGGAACAATTATATATATATAGTACACACACACACACACACACACACACACACACACACACACACACACACAGACACACACACGAAGACAAATGATACAGCAAAAGCAGAAACAGGAGGGGCTTGTTTGTCATGGCAACAGAATGAGGGATGATCTCACAGCATCTATTCAACATCAAGTTGCCGTTATTATCGCTCATTAGTCAGACGGAAAAAAAGACGGAAAGATATGCAGAGAGAGAGAGTGTTATAAAAAGAAAGAGAGGGAGGGAGAGAGAGTGTTACGAAAAGAGAGAAAGAGCACTACTGAAAGAGATAAATAGGAAAGGAGAAGGAGATGATATCCGATCAGGAAGCGAGGGAGGAGGAGGCGGACTTCCCTCCTTTCCTTCCCTGCGTCACCGTCTCTCCGTTTATTGATCATATTCACTCCGTTCTGTGCCGTGATGAGCCAATCGGTTCAATCAGGAAACGACAGACGGTCCTGCAAATGCACATGCGATGCTGCGTAAATATATATATATATATATATATATATATATATAAATATATATTTGTGTGTACAAGAGCAGATCAGATGTTAAAAGCCTGATAAATACTTTGTATTATACTCTAAATACTCTCATTCAGACCGTCACAATGCAACAGAAACTCTATCAAACTGATTTAAATGACATTTTTCCACCACCCTTCCTGTTGGCAGAGCACCGGTTTTCACTGAGAAGCTTTCGGGGGAAGTCCCGACGCAGTCACCGCTGATTAATGACGAGCAGGTGAAACTAAATCTGAATTAGATTTAGTGTCGACGGCTTCGGTTGGGAAGAGAAATCAGCTCCAGGTTACAAAGTTGTCTTCAGAGGAGTGAAATCCTGCCGGAGATTTAAACCGACGAAACTTCCCTAACGACGTAAACTGAATCTTTGTGACTGTATGGAAGGATTTTATGCTACAGAAAGCTTCACAATGGAGCGAGGGTAAGCGGCTGGATGTAATTCCTCCCAAAACCAAGAGCCCGGTTTGTTATCCCGGAGCCGCTCTGGGCTCCTTGATGGCGGCGTGGAGCAACATCCTGCTGAGATAACAGGAAGCAGCTCCTCAGCGCTGCTGTCGGCGCCTTAACGCGTCCCGTTCATGCACCGCCAATGCTTTCCACGCGTCTTATTGGTCGCATGTCGTGGGTTGTGTTTGGAGGGTTTAGCTGCAGGACTCTGCCGACTTGACCTCTGACCCCTATGAGGATCTATGAGGTGGTAAACTAAGAAGACTATCATGTTAGTGGTGTAACGGACCATTGTCTCCATGATCCGTACAGGCCCCGCCCCCCCACGGTTTACTGGGAGAACGGGATGCTCCTAGCTAGTTATGTTAGCATCACCGCTAACGGCTAACGGCCAACTGAGATGAATTATGAGCTGTTTGCAAACTACTGATGACCAGGTTTGTTTTAATCCATAACAAATAAAAGATGTTCCTTTCTTTATCATTTTAATTGTGTTTTTATGAAGAAAATAAACACTATAAATGACTACAACAAAGAAAAAGGATAACATTTAGAATGTGTCATTGTTTACACCGACTTCAGAGCGGTTTAAATGATTTTATCAGAATCTGCAAAAGTTATATTTGCTCCCTTTTCTTCTTTCGTGCCGATCTGATCTCTATGATCCTGTTTCTACTCATGCACAAGCTTCTTTACGCAGCAATATTCACAACTTATTAGATCTGGATCCACATAAACAAGGTTGATGCACGACCTCCCACCTGATGTCCTACATGCAGCAGCTCGTTTCCAGAGGAAGCCCGGAGAGACGGAGGACTTTGTTTCCGCTTCGCTCGCCCACACAAACACGCTCAGATCCCAAGTTGAGTGTTTTTCTCCCTTTCTTGTTTGCATATTATTTTCTGTATTTTCTCACGCAATAACAAACATTTTCATTAGATGTTTGACAGTTTGTTTTTGTCTTAAACTTGAAAGTTTCATCAGCAACAGTTTTACTTCAGAATTAATGTGCACGACATAAACATGAAATAAATGGTTTGAAACCAACAATAATGCAGTTATATTTACTATAACTACTCATGTGAACAACCATAAGATGTGTACAAACAGATAATGAATGATAATATATACATACATAAAAAATAAGGTTGTCTAATTTAATTTTAACTCACTTTTTTATTTTTTTTAAATGTGTAAATGTAATTAAGCAAATTTAGTGTAGAGCTAAATTCTAGTGTGAAAATAACATGTATTTAATGTTTAAAATTATGACTTCTGAATGCTAAATAGGGGGACTTCAAGTGAATTGTTTCATCAAATGTCAATTACTGTCAAATTATTTAGAATTTATTTTTATTTTTCAGACGTCGTTTTAAGGAGTTAACCCCGTCTGATGCTCATAATTCAATATTTATCTAATATATACATATATTTAGCTTTTATATATATTTATATGTATAAATATATTTCTATATATAAAAAAAATATTAAAAAAATTAAAATATATAGACTGTAAATGTACCTAACATCGCCCACTTTCCATGTAATATCTGTCCTCAGATGCTTCATGTGTGGCGGTAACGATGGGCTGGATCCGGACGGCCATTATCGCCCATCCTCGTCTCACCTGTGACGAGGACGAGCAGTGACAGGCGTCTCTCTCCCAGGTGCTCGTTAATGACGAAGATTAACACCGACGGAGCTTCTTCCTCCCTCGCTTCTCTCTTTTCCAACGTCTCATTACCAACTTTCCCTCCGTTCACCCACCTAAAGGTCTGCCGGTTTCCTTCTCTTTTTCTCTTGTTTGTGTTTGGACGAAGCACCGGGAGACGAATGTTTACAATAACACTGATTACGGGAGTGCCGATGAATTGAAAGAAATAAAAGCGTTAACGAGTTCCGGCCGTAAATACAGCAGGTTTTGATTTCTCCAGTCCATGGCGCCGAGACGAGGCTGATATATTGCACATTATGAGGCGGTATCATGCTTTTATTATATTCCTGCTGGGTCCGCTCGTCTTTCATTAGCTGTGATAGGCAGCGGGGGCTGTGGTGAGCTGAGGCTTTGCAAAGATGTGTTGCAAGAAATCAGAAAATAACAAGAGTCCTTTTTCACTTCACATTGAGTGAATAACTCTCAGCTGCTGCTGCACCGAATTCTTCTCATTTGGAGTTTTCAAAAAACTTAATTGACTTAGAAACTTGTAATTTTAATGATCGGTATAAAGTACCGAGGACCGACTGGTTTGTGGAGGCTGTTATGAAGCCTTGAGTTCGCATTTTGGGCGCCGCCATCTGTTTTTTTCGGAAGCGACCATATTTGGACTGCGGAGGAGAGACGCCGTATACGTCTCTGGTAGACCTGTCAATCACCTTGTAGCTCCGCCCTAAAGCATACCCTGCTTTATGGTCTGTTTATATAGACGTCTATATAGAGAGAATGCAGCTTTAACACATGAAGCATAGACTTCTATACAACCAGAGGAGTCGCCCCCTGGTGGACAGGAGAGAGAATGCAGCTTTAACACATGAAGCATAGACTTCTATACAACCAGAGGAGTCGCCCCATGGTGGTCAGGAGAGATAATAATGCAGCTTTAACACATGAAGCATAGACTTCTATACAACCAGAGGAGTCGCCCCCTGGTGGCCAGGAGAGAGAATGCAGCTTTAACACATGAAGCATAGACTTCTATACAACCAGAGGAGTCGCCCCCTGGTGGTCAGGAGAGAGAATGCAGCTTTAACACATGAAGCACAGACTTCTATACAACCAGAGGAGTCGCCCCCTGGTGTTCAGGAGAAAGAATGCAGCTTTAAGACATGAAGCATAGACTTCTATACAACCAGAGGAGTTGCCCCCTGGTTCAGAAAATGTATGACAGCGCTGATAATGAAGGCATGTAAAAATAAAAAGAAAGAAGAGGTAGTACACTAGCACGGTAAGGACGCTGACCACAGCAGAATAAAATCCTGTTTTTCGTTGAAGGTTGCAGAAATAATATATTCCTAAAATTTCAACTTCTGTAATGTTTTGTACCTTTATGGAAAGAATGCACATAATAAATACAAATAAATAAATTATTCATGCATCAAGGCTACAAATGCACTGCAACCTTTTTGTCAGAGGAATGTACACACACACACGCGCACGCACGCACGCACGCACGCACGCACGCACGCACGCACGCACGCACGCACGCACGCACACACACACACACACACACACACACACACACACACACACACACACACACACACACACACACACACACACACACACACACACACACACACACACACACACACACACACACACACACACATACCTAGCTCTTTCAGCAGGGAGCCGTTCTCTGGCTTCAATCTGTCCTTTTTCTTCTCAGGACTACTCTTCCTCCTCTCCTTCCCTTTCTCCTTCGCTCCATTCTTGCTCTTTTCTCCCTTCTGGCTTTTCTCTGCAGGGAGACACAGAAGACGACTCAGCTTAGGTTTTTATTATTAGTTTTAATTTAAACGTCGCTGAGCAAGATGGAATTTGAGCGAACAGGAAGTAAACAAACAGTATTAAAGTTGTGAGAAATATGGTGCAACAGAAAAAATTACTTTTTCAGGTTATTTGTTGACATAAATTGACGCAAATTATTTTATTTGCTACAACTCGGGTGAATGAAACAGACCTGAATCGAATACAACTTTTGTGTTATATAAAAAAAATAGTTGAAAGAGGGATAAATAAAGATGGAATAATAGAAAAATTGGGAAAAGAAATTCCCGGTGAACTTGAATTTAAAGGTACAGGGTGAAGCATTTAGGGGATACATAACATTATTAAGTATATTTTCATGCGTATAATCACCTGAAATTAAGAATGTTTATTTATTTTTATGGAGCAGACGCCACATCCTACGCACTGTACCTTTAAGACCTGAGGTCAGATCGTACTCTCCATGTCTTAAAGCAACTTGAAGTCGGAGTGGGAAATGTTTTACAGGACGTCACCGCTGCTGAGCAAACAGTGATTCTCTGTAATCCAGTCTGTGGCTGCAGGAAACTGAAGGTGTCACGTGACTCCCCTCCCGATGAGGTGTGTGGATGCAGTTCATCTCCAGTGGCACATTTAGCCTCCTGCTCCACACAGATAAAACCGAAAGGACCGCGGGACGCATGCTAATGCTTCTTCCTTTTAAAGGATGCTTAGTATTCTAGTTAAAGGTTGAGGGTCAGACTGACAGCATCAGGACCACGGGACCTTGAAAACCACTGTCTAGTCCACCTTTCACACTTTATGACAAAGAAAAACACAACTGCAACCCTGTCAGACAATACTGCCTCTCAGGCAATATATATATATATATATATGTGGAGAAAAAACTGCAACGTTGCCAGTAATTCAATGTAAATAAAGTAGTATTTTAAAAATGTATATGGTTTATTTACTCTACATTTCCATTTCTGCTGGTGCCGGATGGGTGCCACGTAATTGATCAATAATTCAAAATGAATTTTGACAATTAAAAGCAAAAATTGCCCCACTGAGTTAGGACCATGACGAGAGGGGAAAGTGGGTAAAAAAAACCCACCAAAATGATTCTCAAATTTCGATGGTTTCATCATTACAAATTATTTTGAACACACAAAATAACCCTCAATATTTGATAGCATCTTAAATTAATTAAAAATATGAAAAATAAGGCTAAAACTAGAATTATTTTCATTTTCAACTAATCTGTCCATTATTATTTTACAATTATTTAGTCTATAAAATGATGTGACACTGATAGAATAATTGATTATTGATTAGATTAGCTATGCATCTAACAGATGCAAAAAATAACAACTTCTTAACACACATACATACCCGCACACACATACACACCCGCACACACCCGCACACCCACACCCACACCCACACACACACACACACACACACACAGCCGTTAAGTCACACTCCACTGACTCTCACTCATACAGCACCGAGATGATCGCCCTCTGTCTCTGTGATATGGGAGGCCCTCACTGGGAGTCTCTCACTGGGAGTCTCTCACTGGGAGACTCTCACTGGGAGTCTCTCACTGGGAGGCCCTCACTGGGAGACTCTCACTGGGAGGCCCTCACTGGGAGTCTCTTACTGGGAGACTCTCACTGGGAGTCTCTCACTGGGAGGCCCTCACTGGGAGACTCTCACTGGGAGGCCCTCACTGGGAGTCTCTTACTGGGAGGCCCTCACTGGGAGTCTCTTACTGGGAGGCCCTCACTGGGAGACTCTCACTGGGAGGCCCTCACTGGGAGTCTCTTACTGGGAGTCTCTCACTGGGAGTCTCTTACTGGTGGGCTGTCTGGTAGTAACGGGCTCCTGCTGTTTAGACAAACACAGCATCCTGACTGCACGGCTCACTAACTCTCGTGCTGCCCTGTATCATGTTTATAGACTGTGTGTGTGTGTGTGTGTGTGTGTGTGTGTGTGAGTGTGTGTGTGTGTGTGTGTGTGTGTGTGTGTATTGGTACACCAGGTGGCACCTGCAGGCTTCATTGCGGCTGTATTCAGGTTTAAAAAAAGCTCATTTTATTTATTTGTTTGTTTGTCGTTCAGCAGTCGCTGCTGTGTGAACTAGTCGACCTAAAGAAAGTTTATCAGTTTATCTGTTAAAGTATTTGTTTAAAAAGATTACACGACCAGAAAAATAATATATATGTAATTTATCAGTTAATAAAAGGAAACATTAGAATCATTACAAAAACATAACTGAAATTAATTAATACAAATTACATTTAAAAGGTGCCATTTATTGACAACCTGACACACTAAACTGTGGCGTAGGGTAGGAGATGGAGAGTAGAGTAATTTATATAGACTTCTATACAACCAGAGGAGTCGCCCCCTGGTGGTCAGGAGAGAGAATGCAGCTTTAACACATGAAGCATATACTTCTATACAACCAGAGGAGTCGCCACCTGGTGGTCAGGAGAGAGAATGCAGCTTTAACACATGAAGCATAGACTTCTATACAACCAGAGGAGTCGCCCCCTGGTGGCCAGTAGAGAGAATGCAGCTTTAACACATGAAGCATAGACTTCTATACAACCAGAGGAGTCGCCCCCTGGTGGCCAGTAGAGAGAATGCAGCTTTAACACATGAAGCATAGACTTCTATACAACCAGAGGAGTCACCCCCTGGTGGTCAGTAGAGAGAATGCAGCTTTAACACATGAAGCATAGACTTCTATACAACCAGAGGAGTCGCCACCTGGTGGTCAGGAGAGAGAATGCAGCTTTAACACATGAAGCATATACTTCTATACAGCCAGAGGAGTCGCCCCCTGGTGGTCAGGAGAGAGAATGCAGCTTTAAGACATGAAGCATAGACTTATATACAACCAGAGGAGTCGCCCCCTGGTGGTCAGGAGAGAGAATGCAAGTTAAAGGAACTCCAGCATCGGCTTCACTTTTCAGACCTGGACGCTGCCGCCTAGTACCAAGCTTTCAACTTGTCTGTGTGTGTGTGTGTGTGTGTGTGTGTGTGTGTGTGTGTTGGTCAGTACATGCCTCCACTGTGTGTGGCTGTCATAGCCAGCAGTAGGCTGTCCTCATGCTTGCTTTAGCATGGAGGAGTAGGATGTGCATGAATGAAGCTGAGAGAGACCAGAGAGAGATTTCACACTGAGAAGACCATCATGTGTGTGTGTGTGTGTGTGTGTGTGTGTGTGTGTGTGTGTGTGTGTGTGTGTGTGTGTGTGTGTGTGTGTGTGTGTGTGTCAAAAGCAAGAGGGCAAAGGGGAAGAGAGTGTGACGGTATAGTTCACTACGAGCACAATACTCAATGTTCACAAAGAACGTAAAGAGAAACAAAAGACTGTTTGTGTGTAATGTGTGTTGATGCTCTATTTGCCGTCTCAAACCTTTCCAGCAGATACGAACCTCACGATATCAAATGACTCTGATCAAGCCCTAAACTAGGGATGCAACGATACCACTTTTTACAAACCGATACGAGTACGAGTATTTTTATTTGTGTACTTGCCGATACCGAGTACCGATACCGATACTTCTTAGATTTGGTCTCCATGAAAGTGCAATTAATTTGGAGGCAGATTTTATTTTATCCTCTGCAGATTATGTCAAGCCTATAGTACAAAATTAACAGAAGGCTATCCCAAGCTTTAAACTTCTTGTGGAAGTCCCTCTAATGTCGGACCATAAAACGCCCCGTGTCCGGGTTCAGAATGTAAGCGATAATATTAGGTATCGAGCAATTATATAGGAAGCTGTGTTCCAAGTTATGTTTCCGGTGCTTTTATTGTGGAGGGAGAAACGGAAAGGAAAAGAGGAGTGGAATTGTGGGATATACGTGTGTGAAGGAGATAAAAAAGTGGTTCAAGTTACCCTGCAGCGTGTTTTCATTTTATTAGAATTACAAATATAGACACACAACAGACACTCGGCTACAATAATATCATCCGTAGCCGCACAACAGCGTCTGAATGAGGCCGCTGCCAGCGCTACTTCTGGTGGATCAGCAGCAGTTTGATTCAAACCGGCAGGACGGCAGTCATTTTTTACTGTGTGAACGCGACGCACATTACTCTACACACCTTGCTGCAAGAGCTGCAAGAGAGCGACGAAAGAGCCGTATGCGGCTCTGGATCACGGGTTGCCGACCCCTGCCCTAGACGTTGAAGTCAGGTAGGACAACAAATCTTTTTCTCCACAAAGCGCGACCAGTTTGTTGTAGCGAAATACTGTTGAGTGGTATCGGTTCTTGGTATCGGCAATTTAAACCGATACGAGTACGAGTATTTTAACGCAGTATCGGCCCGATACCCGATCGGTGCATCCCTACCCTAAACCCTAACCTCTCATTACTTCCATCTGGGTGGAAGATACGGAGCACTTAAATGGAGGAAAGCTGGCTGTTTTGTTCCTTCTGCGACGGAACAATCCGACACTGTAGTGAGCTGAGATACGATGGATCGTATAGAAGAAGTGGGCGTCACCCGTTGCCAGGAGTTTGGCATTTTGTCCGTCGCCATCTTGGATTACAACCGTCCAAACGTTTCAATCTATTTTTTGTTTGTTTTTGCAACCAGATGTAGATACACAGTAACCTGTCAATCAGCGTGTAGCCCCGCCCCTAAATCATCCCCTGCTTTCTGGTCTGTTTGACTCTAAATGAGCATAATTTACTAAATGAACATCATGCTGTATTGAAGAAGACTTGAAACTAGAGATTGAGACATAACTCATGTTTACAATGTTTACTGAGGGAATATATCAAGAGAGAAGTAGAGTCATTTATATAGACTTCTATACAACCAGAGGAGTCACCCCCTGGTGGTCAGGAGAGAGAATGCAGCTTTAACACATGAAGCATAGACTTCTATACAACCAGAGGAGTCGCCCCCTGGTGGACAGGAGAGAGAATGCAGCTTTAACACATGAAGCATAGACTTCTATACAACCAGAGGAGTCGCCCCATGGTGGTCAGGAGAGATAATGCAGCTTTAACACATGAAGCATAGACTTCTATACAACCAGAGGAGTCGCATCCTGCTGATCAGTAGAGAGAATGCAGCTTTAACACATGAAGCATAGACTTCTATACAACCAGAGGAGTCGCCCCATGGTGGTCAGGAGAGATAATAATGCAGCTTTAACACATGAAGCATAGACTTCTATACAACCAGAGGAGTCGCATCCTGCTGATCAGTAGAGAGAATGCAAGAATAAAGCACTATTGCATTATCTTAATTTTTCAGTGGGTTGCCGACTGGATACAACAGGGTATGAAATGTTAAAAGTGTTTTTTTCCAGTAAATTGAGATTTGTATCGCCTCGTTACTGAAATGTGCTCTGCAGATGAACTCGCTTTGCCTTGACAGCGACTGGATTTCTTTCAAGAAAACGACAATGATGTGGAAATATGGAAGAATTAAAGAAAGCTGCTTCCCCTGATTGCTTTTGTTGCAGCACCACTCATGCACAGCAGCTTCTGATTCCCTCCTCTGGCTGCAGAGCTTTTGCACCAGAAAACAAAGCTCACATCCTTCCTGTCTCCAGTGTTTACAAGCTGAACACAGAGCTTGTGCAATAACTGTGTCAGATTAAGAGAAAGAGGCTGTTTGACATTCTTGATTTACAGATGGCTTCAGGTTTCAACCCTACCATAGAGATATAAACCATAAAAGAGAATAAGTTGGGATGTGAAGAAATGACGTTTAGTTTACATCCAGGGTATGTTTCATGTGACAGGGTGCTGTTAATCACAAGCTTATCACTCCACTGACAGTAGAACAACTTTAACTGTTTTTGACAGCAGGAACTTTTCCAAGAACCCAGAAACCTTTTAAGGAACTGAGAGAGCTTTTCAGAGCTTTTCAACCGAAGGAAACAGGGTCTGAACATAGTTCCTCTGGTTTCAGTACCTTCAGCCTCCTTTGTCCCTTCAATGTTACATTCATAGGCATTTAGATTTGGTGTAAAAAGGCTTTTTAAATTATGATTTAATTCATCATTTTATTTTCTGAAGCAACTTGGTTCCTGGTTTCTGCAGGAACCTTTGAACCCTTGTTGTCAGTTTAAAGGTATAAATTAGGGATGCAACGATACCATTTTTTACAAACCGATACGATACCGATATTTTTATTTGTGTACTTGCCGATACCGAGTACCGATACCGATACTTCTTAGATTTGGTCTCCATGAAAGTGCAATTAATTTGGAGGCAGATTTTATTTTATCCTCTGCAGATTATGTCAAGCCTATAGTACAAAATTAACAGAAGGCTATCCCAAGCTTTAAACTTCTTGTGGAAGTCCCTCTAATGTCGGACCATAAAACGCCCCCGTGTCCGGGTTCATAATGTAAGCGATAATATTAGGGATCGAGCAATTATATAGGAAGCTGTGTTCCAAGTTATGTTTCCGGTGCTTTTATTGTGGAGGGAGAAACGGAAAGGAAAAGAGTGGAATTGTGGGATATACGTGTGTGAAGGAGATAAAAAAGTGGTTCAAGTTACCCTGCAGCGTGTTTTCATTTTATTAGAATTACAAATATAGACACACAACAGACACTCGGCTACAATAATATCATCCGTAGCCGCACAACAGCGTCTGAATGAGGCCGCTGCCAGCGCTACTTCTGGTGGATCAGCAGCTGTTTGATTCAAACCAGCGGGACGGCGGTGATGACGCGCAGAGCTTCTCAATTATAGATGTATTAAATATGGAAAATTTCAACTCTCGCGTCTAACGTGCCGCCGGCGTAAATTTGCGTCTGTCGCAACCACACGCGTCTGTGCATAGACTTTACATGTAATCTGGTCGCGCGAAACATTTGCGTCGCGTTGGGACGGACTGATTACAAGTAACTCCGGGGCTGTCAGCCACTAACAAGAGCACTAATATGAGCACTAATATGTCATACACACGTATGCAACACCGGTTAATAAGCACAATATCGATAAAGTCTTGTATTGTACTCGCGTCTCACTTTCCTCCTGTCTATTGAAAGAAGTGAGCGCTGCGTAGCGAGGATCCAAGATGGCGGCTCCAGATTCTGCTGTTGAGACAAACTGGCCATCTGATTGGACGGCAAAACAACTTGGATAGCGTGATTGGCTGCTCAGAAGTTGAGACTGTTGAGACAGTTGAGACAGAGAAGAGTGTCTCCGGCTCCGCCACGGGGTTGCTTCTCCACAAAGCGCGACCAGTTTGTTGTAGTGAAATACTGTTGAGTGAGTATCGGTTCTTGGTATCGGCCATTGAAACCGATGCGAGTACGAGTATTTAACGCAGTATCGACCACCGATACCGATACCGGTATCGGTATCGGTGCATCCCTAGTATAAATGATCAAATGTACTGTAAAATTCGGATTACAAGGCGCACCCTTTCATAAGCCGCATCTACTAAATAAAATAAAAAAGTAATATTTAATCATAAACAAGCCGCTGCGGGTTATAAACCGCTGTTGCTGCTGATACCGCCCGCTGCCCGAGTCCGGTGTCGAGCCGGGGCTGGTCCCACTACCTTGGTGGATATCAGGGAGCTAGCTGCTGCAGCTAGCGCTGACAACACTTTGAATTTTTGTGCTTCATTTTCAGTGTTAAGCTCAAACGTGCTTGTTAGTTGTGCGTGCTAGTTGTGCGTGTCAGCCACAAATTATTGTGGCTGACATGCACAACTAGCATGATAGCTAGCGCGAGCAGCTAGCACGCGCAACTAGAACGAGCAGCTAGCACGCGCAACTAGAACATGCAGCTAACACGAGCAGCTAGCACGAGCAGCTAGCACGAGCAGCTAGCACGAGCAGCTAGCACGAGCAGCTAGCATGAGTAACATTGATTTTTTTTGTCTCTGTGTCGACAAAATTAAACGTGGCTTCATCCAATGTTCAGATTTGTTCCAGAAACATTTTAAAACAGCACACATCTATTGAGCTAATGACATAATTGCAAATTCAAACACACAATTTCAGAAATATTGTAGTATCAAATCTAATAACCATTATGTGAGCAGTCACCTGGGGGAGTCTGATGGGGGTAATTGTAGGCTAAGAGGATCCTGTAAACGAGTGCAGGTACCCGACACTTCTCCCACTTTTCCAATTTATTTCACGGCCGCTGCAGAAATTGCGGCGGCCGTTAGCGGCGGGAGATCTCCGTCACACGGCGCCCGCTCTGTAGTTTACCTCCTTTCTTCTGACAGGAGGAGCATCTCATCCTCTGATAAGGGCCATTTTACAACATTTCCCCCCACATTTGTATTTCCTACAATCTGATCGTGTTCCCTTCATGTGCTCCTCAGCTGGTTGAAGCCGGTTTTTGGGGCTTTTTCAAGGACGTCTGCAGGCAGCTCCGCTTTGCCCCTGCACGGTTTAATCTCTAACCATCAGCAGTGGGAACCTTTCTAAACACTTTTGGTTCCTCTTTTGTGTCAACGTTCTGCTGCCGCCTTTCTCTCCTCATCTCCGCAATATTACCCTCCCTCCCTCCTCTTGTTTAGAAGAAGCACCAGGGGATGCGTCTTTTTGAAGCGAGTGATTAATTTCTCCTCTTTCTAGGTGCACTGAACTGCAGCGTGAGTCGGTGTGTGTCCCATTTCTTACCTGAGCTCATTAGTGCAATATGAGAATGCTTTCTTCTTCTTCTCTCCCCTACTGTCTTTTCCTCCCTCTCTCTCTCTCTCTCTCTCTCTCTCTCTCACCCTCACACTCATGGTCGCTGCTCCTGTTCTTTCTTTCATCCTATTACATTTTTGTCCCTTCCCATCCTTATTTTCTGTCTTCCTCACGCTCTATCAAACACACATACACACACACACACACACACACACACACACACACTCACACACACACACACACACACACACACACACACACACACACACACACACACACACACACACACACACACACACACACACACACACACACACACACACACACTTGCAGAGAGCAGATCAGAGAGGCCAGTACTAACCACTGTCAGCTTGTCACAGCTCAGTTTGAGCCAAAATGTAAATTTAGTGCACTTCCTGCATAATAATAACACTGTGTGTGTGTGTGTGTGTGTGTGTGTGTGTGTGTGTGTGTGAGAGTGTGTGTGTGTGTGTGTGTGTGTGTGTGTGTGTGTGTGTGTGTGAGAGTGTGTGTGTGTGTGTGTGTGTGTGTGTGTGTGTGTGTGTGTGTGTGTGTGTGTGTGTGTGTGTGTGTGTGTGTGTGTGAGTGTGTGTGTGTGTGTGTGTGTGTGTGTGTGTGTGTGAAATATGACTGCTCTTATTAATCATTCTGTGAGGGCTGGCAAAAGATATTGATATTATATCGATATTGGAATATATATATATTTTACATTTTGGGCATTAAAATATGGCATAAGTGTTGTGAGTTCCTGGTTTTAAATTGGAACAAAGTGATGCCTTCACCCATTAGTCAATTTGGTTATTGATCAGAAATCTCATTTTATGAATCACTTGCCACATAACGATATCAGAAGCCGCATCCTGGTGCAGACCTCCGGCATCACGCTGCCACGGGGATGTCGGCTGCCTCGCTGGAAACATGTGAGCATGCACAGAGCATGACGAGCTGCCCCCCCCCCCTCCCCCGCCCCTCCTCCCCCCCCCCCCCCCCCCCTCGACATGACAGACAGACAGGCGGGCTGGTAGACAGGAACATGACAGGTTAAGTGCTGTGAGAGACAGACGGGTGGACCGGGGCTCGCAGGTCTGTTTCAGGTGGGTCAAGGGAGAGCTGTGTGTGTGTGTGTGTGTGTGTGTGTGTGTGTGTGTGTGTGTTTTTCTCCACATTTTGGGGGTGAAAATAAAAAATAAAACAAACCCGGAGGGCGGCAAGGGGAGCTGGCGCATGGAGAACTCGTGGGCATCTCTGCACATTTTGATTTTCCACATCGGAGTTGGATGTCAGACATGTTTTAAAAAAAAAATATATTTTTTTTAAAACACATGCTGTAAGAATGAGAATGTTTTTCGTGCCATTAGACGCGGGTATCCAACACGTTCTGCTTATTGCGATGCATTGGTTCTGCATCTGTACGTTTACGAGCAGATCAAAGTGGATCTGATCCAAACTGACTATCGGTTTTCATTTTGATTTGTTTCGATTCCCCTAACTTTCCAGACTGATCTTCTTTCTGAACATAACTCGGGTGCATTGTTATTTATTATTCTTCACAAGCTCTTCAGCTACTTTTAGTTTCTCAGAGTTTGAGTCAAAGTGAGAACGAAGACGAGCGATGGACCGACCAAAAGGGTACCAAGGGCAAGATGGAGGAGAGGGAAAGAGGACACCGGCAATGAGAGAAAAGAAGGGAAAACAAAGAAAAACAGATGGTGGAGGAGAGATAGATTAAAGAGGAGGATACGGAGAAACGGAGGGAGGGAAAATAAGAGAGAAAGATAAAAGAGGTCGAGAAAAGAGGTGGATGCAAGGTGAGGGACACGGCGAATCATTATAGCAGACAACCTCATCCTTCACTCTCTGGTGCACACACACACACACACACACACACACACACACACACACACACACACACACACACACACACACACACACACACACACACACACACACACACACACACTCCTCCCTAATCTAACTCCTGTGGCAGTGAGAATAGATATGGCTGTTTAGTGCCAGCAGCACAGCTCCCAGTACCTGATGGCAATGCTGAGTCAGCAGCTCTGTGTGTGTGTGTGTGTGTGTGTGTGTGTGTGTGTGTGTGTTAGAGAGAGAGAGTGAACGTGTTTGTAAGATTTAGTGGAGTGTATAAATGTGTGTATGTGCAGCCGTCCCCGGGAATGATGAGCACTGAAAATTGAACACCGAAAATTGAGCACTTCTAACCACACACACACACACACACACACACACACACACACACGCGCGCAAAGCCACAGGGGCGAGCTGACGAGAGTTCACTATCATTACCATGACAACAAGCTTTCACTGTCAGGCCGCGACAGCTGCAGGTCACGACTGCGAGAACCAATCAGAGCTCAGCGCGAAAATAAATAAACAACATAATCCGAGGGAGATGCAGGTCGCTTTCTTTTCTTCACAACTACACTTAGAGCGTAAAAAAAAACTATTTTCACATGTTTTTGTGTCCAAGCGACCAACGGGGGCGACACTCTCCTTAAATTGGTCGGTTATCGAGCGAGACAGCAGAACTGACTTCTGGGTAATCCTTCGCCCCAAATTTTAAACCCACTGAAAAGTGCTCGTTTTGTGCTCAGATTGTCCTCGTAAGCGGCCGGCGGCGTTATGAAAAGGGACTCGACTGAGAAATAAAACCTTTAGTTTGGGGGCGGCTGTGGCTCGTGGGGAAGAGCGGTCATCCTGAGACCAGAAGGTCGCCGGTTCGATCCCCGGTCTCCCCGTAGTTTGCATGCAGAAGTGTCCTTGAGCAGCTGCTCGCCGGGCCAATAAGCCAATGAGAAGTCAGCGTTTGTTCTTCATTAAGACATCAGCTGATCTCATCTGTGCCTTTTATTTTGAAAATTGTCATAATTCATACTTCAGTTTGTCTTTCGTACTTTTTTCTGCCCGTTAACGTCTACGGGTTACATTGTGTAATTTGTTACAATTAAATTTATATTTAACTTTCAATAATATCAGTAAATTGACTAATTACTGTTTTTTTTAAATTAGAAGAACTTTTTAAAGGAGACTTGAGCTCACTGGCGTAAATACGCAGACCAGGAAGTGTCGCTGCTGTCCTCTGATTGGCTGTTCTCCTTCTTCCTGCTTCCCTGCCTGCATGATGCCGTTTGTCCGTATTAGTTGTTGTCGTCACCAAAGTAAAAGCGGCGGACGGCGTGGGAGCTGGACTTCTGCAACAGGTGCCACAAGAACTGCAGCTGCCCGGCATGCGTTCACAGTTTCATGACATCATCGCACCGGCTCCTGAGTCAGTTTATTAATTTTTAAGATGTTGTCACTAACTTTTAAGGCTCTTCGCAGGCGGGCCTCTGGCTCCAGATGCAATCTCACTAGATGTACTAAAGTCCGGACTGGTGTCAAAAGGTGAGGAGTCTCCCGGCTCTGGAATATTTAATAACCAAGGGAAACCGATCAGTCAGTGCAGAACTTTACTCAAATCTCTACGAGAAAGATAAAGAAATTAAAAAAGGGGCCCATTACTGTTGTTCTTGTATTAACTGTGATGGATCTCCGTTGTTTCCAGTTGATTTAATTAACCTGTATGTATTTTTATGCCTGTTAAAAAGATGTTATGTATATAAATAATGTGATTATTATTTTGTATCATAAAAAACTACTACACAGACTGTATATAAAAAAAGGACTTAGTCACCGTGAGTAGAAGCATAGACTTCTATACAACCAGAGGAGTCGCCCCCTGGTGTCAGGAGAGAGAATGCAGCTTTAACACATGAAGCATAGACTTCTATACAACCAGAGGAGTCACCCCCTGGTGGTCAAGAGAGAGAATGCAGCTTTAAGACATGAAGCATAGACTTCTATACAACCAGAGGAGTCGCCCACAGGTGGTCAGGCGAGAGAATGCAGCTTTAACACATGAAGTATAGACTTCTATACAACCAGAGGAGTCACCGCCTGGTGGTCAGGAGAGAGAATGCAGCTTTAATACATGAAGCACAGACTTCTATACAACCAGATGAGTCTCCCCCTGGTGGTCAGTAGAGAGAATGCAGCTTTAACACATGAAGCATAGACTTCTATACAACCAGAGGAGTCGCCCCCTGGTGGTCAGGAGAGAGAATGCAGCTTTAACACATGAAGCATAGACTTCTATACAGCCAGAGGAGTCTCCCCCTGGTGGTCAGTAGAGAGAATGCAGCTTTAACACATGAAGCATAGACTTCTATACAACCAGAGGAGTCGCCCCCTGGTGGTCAGGAGAGAGAATGCAGCTTTAACACATGAAGCATAGACTTCTATACAACCAGAGGAGTCGCCCCCTGGTGGTCAGGAGAGAGAATGCAGCTTTAACACATGAAGCATAGACTTCTATACAACCAGAGGAGTCGCCCCCTGGTGGTCAGGAGAGAGAATGCAGCTTTAAGACATGAAGCATAGACTTCTATACAACCAGAGGAGTCGCCCCCTGGTGGTCAGGAGAGAGAATGCAGCTTTAACACATGAGACATGTTAAAGGCTTGTCTGCATTTGCTTCACTTTTTCGGAGCCAGAGGTTACCGCCTGGTTTTCTATGAATATAGTTACATTATTATAACTGGCTCCTTTATGAGGATATGAGTTGTTTCCAGGTAAAATCATAATAATGCAAAAAAAAAATCCAGGGATCTAAAAGACAAACGCAGTCAATTGTACCAAGTGGTAAAAAAGACAAGATTTCTGCACCAGATTTAACCTGGCGGCCCCACTCTGAATATAAATCTGGTTTTGAGCAGATATGCACCCAGCTGTGGCTTCATGTTCTCCATCACAGAGCAGCGGCACCAAATGCATCGAGGTCAGACCCGAGCAGACTGGAGAGGAAATCGAGCTCCATTTATGTGGATGGTGTGTCACAATATCCGGCTGAACTATTATTTCAGTGCTCGTGGCTGTGCAGGTGTCGAGTGTGGCCTACTGTGCAAAATACGATGACAGGCCAGTTCCCAAATCTGTCCGCCCACCACACTCGCTCAACAAGGGCTTGGATTTAACCGTTATGCACTTGAGCTTTTCCAAATTGCAATTTTCTTTTTTTTTGGGTGGACAGAGTGTGTGTTGGCGGCCTCGTCTACAGCGTTAGAGTGGGTGAAATATAGCAGGTGAAAAAAAAGAATTGAATAATCACCACAGACACACTTGTGTGCTTTCGTTGTTGCTTACCTCCAGCAATGTCCTCTTCCAGGAGCTGTATCTGCAGGTGGAAGATCTTCTCCTGGAGGTCGCACATGGTGTGTTTCATTTTCTCCCTCCGCGTCACCATGTAGCACAGGTTACGCACCTGGAACACACAACACGGTGTCACAAACACAGCCTGTTGCCCCTCTAGTGCAGGGACGGGAACCCGACACACACACTTCTGGTCCAGTCTTGTTATCATCGTACAACACACACAACACACAGACTGAGGGACGCTTAACAGGCAACACATCTTATATTAAAAATAGCTCGTTGGAACAAATTATTCTCAAACTCTGCAGCTCTGCAGAGCTTTTCAGGCTCTTTCAGCTCATTGTTTTGGTTTATTGGCATGATCTTCCTGCTCACCAAACCCACTTCTGCCAGCAGGTTTAAGGGGAAAAGCAGAGATAAACCCACGTTATGCCACCTGATAGCAAAAGAAAGCTAAAAAAAGAGAGTATATATGGTTGAAATAAAAAATACAATTGCTCTATTGGAGGTACAAGCCAATTATCTGCTAATAAATTGTCAAAACAATATGTAATGCAATTAACTTGTTTTTCTACTTTCTAGAGGCTAGACATACTACTTTAATATAGATAAAGATCAAAGCAACCATACATAACACAGATTTATGTGCATCCAGTAACGAGACAATAAAATGTTAAAATCACACGGTGACTTCCTGCCAACAAACTCGTCTTCCCCTCAGATCCAAACTCCAGCTGAGCCCTCCTCCACACGGCCACATGAAGACTAGTGTGCATGTGAGTGCACGGAGAGAAAAGAGCCGGGAGATGAAATATCTGCATGTTTATGTTCAGCGCATATGAATGTTCAAAGGAAAGATGTGGTTGTAAATGCATGTGTGGGGCTATTTTTTCAATTTGGCAAAAGATACTAGAGAAGGAGACGCAGAGAGTAAAGAGGCTGAGACTAATAGAGAGACAGAAATAGAGAGAATAGAGAGAGAGAGAGACAGGTAGGGAGAGAGACAGGCGGTGCAAGGGGCTGAGTAAACAAGATGCGATGCGTCCCCTGGCAGCTGAAGCTGTTACATGCTCACAAAATCATTTTATCTCCAGATAAAACACTCAGAGTGGAGACCCATGTTAGCTGACGATGTGGACAGAAGACTCAGACCCGTTCAGCTTAACGTTGACATGCAACATCATGAGTCTAAACTTTATTTATGTCCAATAACTCCACAGCAAAATAATATCAGAGATAGGGTTGATGCTTCATACAGCTTGTCGTTCATTCAGCGGGTCACCCGACCGCGTTGCAGAAGTCACACTCGCTGGTGAATAAGCAACTCTCCCAGAGAGGGTTAGGATGCAATAATCCGTTTAAATATGTGAATACCAGCGCACACTTACAGGCAACTCCATGGTGTCATTCATACTGTTGCACTTGGTTGCATGCAGGAAAAGGGACTGTTACAGTAAAAGGATGTGAAAAAAATCAAGCTACAGAAGCTGCATGAAGTACTACATATTAATGCACTGCATACTAATGCACTGCATACCAAAGTACTACATATTAATGTACTGCATACTAATGCACTGCATACCAAAGTACTACATATTAATGCACTGCATACTAATGCACTGCATACCAAAGTACTACATATTAATGTACTGCATACTAATGCACTGCATACCAAAGTACTACATATTAATGCACTGCATACTAATGCACTGCATACCAAAGTACTACATATTAATGTACTGCATACTAATGTACTGCATACCAGAGTACTATATTAATGCACTGCATACTAATGCACTGCATACTAAAGTACTACATACTAACGTACTGCATGTGTACAGCATGCTAATGTACCTAAACACACTGCATAATAACGCACTGCATGCCAACACACTGCATTCTAACAAAAGTTCATGCTAACACACTGCATGCTAACACATTGCATGCTAACATACTGAATACTAACAGAACTGCATGCTAACTCACTGCATGCTAACACACTGCATGCTAACACATTGCATGCTAACATACTGAATACTAACAGAACTGCATGCTAACTCACTGCATGCTAACACACTGCATGCTAAAACACTGCATGCTAACTCACTGCATGCTAACATACTGAATACTAACAGAACGGCATGCTAACTCACTGCATGCTAACATACTGCATGCTAAAACACTGCATGCTAACTCACTGCATGCTACCATACCGCATACTAACAGACCTTTATGCTAACAGAACTGCATGCTAACGCGCTTCATGCTAACATACGGCACACTAATAGCCAGGCATCAGTATTGCCTACTGCCTGCTTAACAAAGCGGCTCCGCCAAATCTTTGCCAAACAGGCATTATTTGGATAAACTGAGCAGATATTAAGAATCCAAATCGATATCTTTGTTGCATGTAAAACATTTTAATAAAGAGACATGTTTTAGCCTGGCTTAAACTCTCACAAGACTGACAGCATGTCTCAAGGCACCCAGACACAATGCATTGTGGAGCAGTTGAGTATGTGCAGTAAGCTCTCGTCTCATAGGCAGAAATTCTTGCTAATGATATACTAATGGTATACATGCAGGATTTTATCGCACACACTAAATTCAGCGTCATACTTAGTATGAATAATATGTGGTTCTAAACATACACAGCAACACACACACACACACACACACACAGCACAGAATGTAAACTTGTGGATTTACAGTTCTGCAAATGTTTTCACAAGACCGTGCACCGCACAGTAAAGGTTTCATGTCCTCATAGGTATGTCGGCTCCAAACCGCCAAGAGCTATTAGACACACGGATATTTATGTCCAGGACAAATAATGGATCATCTCAGTTTATGTCGAGTACATGCTGTTGTTTTTCCGGGATTTATATACTGCACAGACCATCCAACACGTAGTCGTGACAGCAAAGTAACTGCAGAGGGAGGAAGGGAGAGAAACTAATTGGTACCAAGCCAGAGCACTTGAATCCCAAACTAACAAGCCAGAAACGGGATCTCTGCCAACTCTCACCACGGTAAATCAGTAATCATGTGTCTCGAACCACATCTGTGTGTGTGTGTGTGTGTGGCAGCATCATGCGTGTGTAAGCCTCAAGATTTGCCATGGTGCTAATGGGACAAGACAGATTGTGTGTGTGTGTGTGTGTGTGTGTGTGGGAAGGCACATGTATTAAAAAGGAAGACAAAAAAAACAAGACAAAACAGATATCAACACATATACCAGAAAATATGACTGGTGGGACACAGCATAAAACAACGTCATAGATGGTAACTACTTCCGAAGTGTGCATGTTGTGTGCATGTGTGTGTGTGTGTGCATGTTGTGTGCATGTGTGTGCATGCACATGTGTGCGTGCATGTGTGTGAGTGTGCATGTGTGTGTGCATGCGCATGTGTGCGTGCATGTGTGTGTGTGTGCATGTGTGTGCGTGCTTGTGTGTGTGTGTTATGTACGTGTGTGTCTCAGCAAGTGGGATATACAGAGGCAGAAAAAGAACAAGGCCTTTATATGAGTTTGCATTTGTGATAAAGAAACATAATTGGTTTGTTTGTTTACTTCAGTGTATTTGCAGGTGTATGTGTGTCCATGTGTGTGTCCATGTGTGTGTGTCCATGTGTGTGTGTGTGTGCGTGCGTACAGGCTGTCCAGCAGGCGGATTGTTTATCTGTTGGTCTTGATGGATTCGTCAGCCTGGCCTATCTGACCCATTCCATCCCTGTTAGAGCGCTGCAGATATAAATAGCTGCTCAACTGGGACACAATGTGCAGAGCCTGGCTTTGATTAGGACACTGTGTGTGTGTGTGTGTGTGTGTGTGTGTGTGTGTGTGTGTGTGTGTGCCTGTACTGTTTTCAAAAACAACTATCTGCCTGCACACTTGACAAGGGAGTGGGGAGCAGGATGGGAGAACAGATAAGGAGAGAGGAGTAAAATAACTCAGATCTGACCTTTCACAACTTATTGTCACGTTATCTTCGGTTGCTCGCTCCTCGTGTTGTGGACGGCGAGTTCGCCTCACAGCTAACAAACTACCGAGCACATGTACTGCCTATTGTTTTTTGGCAAGGTTGCATGAGATGTCTTGCACAAGGACTTCAAGCCCACTGCTCTGCATGCATGAGTCCAGATAGGAGGGTTCAGACATTCAATCACACAACACCTGGACCGGACCGGCACTCCACGGAGCGAGAGCCTTTGACTCAAGTAAACACCTCAAACCAAATGATTTGTTTCTGCCTGGAATTGGACCACAGGCTCCTGCCTCCACCCACTGGCCACCACTCAGCACAGGTGTGAGGATGGAGGGCCGACACACATCATCCCCACTTCTGTCAGGCTTCTTTTATTCCAGCTAACAACCTCGGGATTCAGCAAACACGCCACTTCTTCTGTTTTTTATCCTCCCCCCCGCTGTCCCACTTACATATATATTCACCGGCAGACACACGCCTGACAACATGGTGTTGGTTATTAAATTTGCTTTAATAAAACATCCCACACCTGTCTACAGGGGGAGCGACAAAAGAGAGGAAGACTTTGCCATCACGCCAAAATGAGTCGGATAAAAAGTCTCCTAAACCTCCCACAAAACACACACACACACACACACACACACACACACACACACACACACACACACACACACACACACACACACACACTAACACACACAAACACACACACACACACACACACACACACACACACACACACACACACACACACACACACACACACACACACACACACACACACACACACACACACACACAGCAGTTCATGAACGTATCAATGCTCTGGTAATCAGAGGGACTATTTGTCTTTGGATATCTTCACCAGCCTGAAAATCATTTTTTCACCACGATTTGAGGGAAATAATCATGTGCTCAAAGAAATTGTGCAAATTGGAAATATGTCACCTGTTGTCCACTTTTTTTTCAGGTAATTTGACATTTTGTGGCACCGCCCGGTTGTGACAGAGTCAATACGACATATCGTTGTGGACAGCTTCATTCATTTGGTGTGATTCAAAACACCGGCAGAGACAATAGAATTAACCCATCAATAACTATTAGGGTTTGTTTGTTGTTAAAATGCTTCCAGGCAGGAAACAGTATTCCTCCTCCTCCTCCTTCATCCATCCATCCTTCTCCTTTAATCCCTCGGAGACGGAGCCCACCTCCTTTATCTCATCTATCCGTAACACGACAGGCCAGAAAATCATTATTACAAGTGTGTTAGTGAGCCGAGTGAAGAAAACACCTCTCTCTCTCTCTCTCTCTGTCTCTCTCTGTCTCTCTTTCTCTGTCTCTCTCTCCCTCTCTGTCTCTCTCTCTCTCTCTCTCTGTCACACACAATGTAATGTCAACAACAATGGTACACAAATGTTATGCACACGTTCGCAATCCACTTGCTGACTGTGTATCTTTAACTCACACTGGCTCAGCACTGGCTGTCATCAACCTCTAATTACTTCAACAGGTGTCTGGCAGGAGGACACCACGCCCTGTGTGTGTGTGTGTGTGTGTGTGTGTGTGTGTGTGTGTGTGTGTGTGTGTGACAAACAGATGGGGGTAACTGGGTACTTTCCCATCAAAGGTCAGCAATGGAAATGAACATTAAAGGTCCCTGAACATTCTAAGACATTTGACCCGTGACGGCAGGAGAACACGTGTGTGATAATAACATGTGTGATAATAACGTGTGTGATAATAACATGTGTGGTAATAACATGTGTGATAATAACGTGTGTGATAATAACATGTGTGATAATAACATGTGTGATAATAACATGTGTGATAATAACATGTGTGGTAATAACATGTGTGATAATAACGTGTGATAATAACATGTGTGATAATAACGTGTGGTAATAACATGTGTGATAATAACATGTGTGATAATAACACGTGTGATAATAATATGTGTGGTAATAACAAGTGTGATAATACCATGTGTGATAATAACATGTGTGATAATAACGTGTGGTAATAACATGTGTGGTAATAATATGTGTGATAATAACACGTGTGATAATAACATGTGTGATAATAACATGTGTGATAATAACATGTGTGGTAATAACGTGTGATAATAACATGTGTGATAATAACATGTGGTAATAACATGTGTGATAATAACATGTGTGATAATAACATGTGTGGTAATAACATGTGTGATAATAACATGTGTGATAATAACATGTGTGATAATAACGTGTGGTAATAACATGTGTGATAATAACATGTGTGATAACATGTGTGATAATAACATGTGTGGTAATAACATGTGTGATAATATCATGTGTGATAATAACATGTGTGATAATAACGTGTGTGATAATAACGTGTGATAATAACATGTGTGATAATAACATGTGTGATAATAACATGTGTGATAATAACATGTGTGGTAATAACGTGTGATAATAGCATGTGATAATACCATGTGTGATAATAACGTGTGGTAATAACATGTGTGATAATAACATGTGTGATAATAA
Organism: Cottus gobio; assembly: GCA_023566465.1. NCBI lineage: Eukaryota > Metazoa > Chordata > Actinopteri > Perciformes > Cottidae > Cottus > Cottus gobio. Next base: position 1,601,401 of record CM042229.1, on the reverse strand, counting down.
CATGTGGTAATAACATGTGTGATAATAACATGTGTGGTAATAACATGTGTGATAATAACATGTGTGGTAATAACATGTGTGATAATAACATGTGTGATAATAACATGTGTGATAATAACATGTGTGATAATAACATAATAACATCAACAATGTTTTCAGGGAGCCGGACTCTTTATTAGAAGAAAAACTAAATCCACCAGCATTTATTGCATATTCTCTTTTTTTTATTATTACGCCTTCTTCTTGTCGTTCTATTTTTGACTTTTCAACGCAGTTTTTTAACAGTGTGCACAACAACAGGTGGATGGAAACACCGCGTTTAATGAGCGTCTTTCCATTCAGAGGAGGTGCAGGACTAATTCCCAAAGTGATCCCTGAGATAGAGATAAACCCAGAGGGACCAGCGAGGGAATGCATGTGTGTATGTGAGAGTGTGTGTGTGTGTGTGTGTGTGTGTGTGTGTGTGTGTGTGTGTGTGTGTGTGTGTGTGTGTGTGGGTGTGTGTGTGTGTGTGTCTGTGTAAGTGTGTGTGTCTAAGTGGTATCTGTGATAAAAATAAATTTCATGGTTTTGACATAAGTGATATGTGACTCACATGTGATAAATAGAAACGATATAATAAAGAGATACAATGAAGAGATATAATAAAGAGATACAATGAAGAGATATAATAAAGAGATACAATGAAGAGATATAATAAAGAGAAAAAATAAAGAGATACAATGAAGAGATATAATGAAGAGAAATAATAAAGAGATCAAATTAAGATAAACAATGAAGAGAAACAATAAAGAGATACAATAAAGAGAAAAAATGAAGAGATACAATGAAGAGATATAATAAAGAGATACAATGAAGAGATATAATAAAGAGATACAATAAAGAGATATAATGAAGAGAAACGAAGACAAACCTCTCAGAATTACAAATCCATTATCTCTCTCTCAGAGAGTGAAACATGTATAAATATGCCATAAAAACAACAAAACAGGGCGATACCAGATGATTATCTCTCTTCAGACCCAGCTCGGCTCCCAGCGTATCCACTGCCGACCTGAGCTGCTTCCTAATGAGCTCCATCGACTGCTCATCGGCCTCGAAACACACAGACACCACCGGGAGCCAGCAGCCGGCTGCAGATCGGCATTATTGATCTTTAATTGGCCCGATATCGCCCCCGACCCCGGTGTGGAGAGCCCGGGTTAATTACTAACAAGACAATCCGCCCCGGAATAATCAAACCGGAGTGTGCACTTAAACGCCGACAGCTTGTTTCAGGAGGCGCTCGGCAGTGATTACAGGACCGGAGCATCAATTTGTCACATGTTGCTGGAGTAAAGTTCCGTCTATTAGTAACATCGCTGGGTTCATCGGGCCGATCTCCATCACGGCGTGTCGATGAGCATCGACAGCTCTAAAGAAGCTGAAATCATTCAATCCAAATGCAAACCGCAAGGATAAAGAAATAAACACAAGAGCTGGATATCGCCGCTGATCCCTCCAGTTTGATGCATCAGATTAATATCAATATTGCATATGACGGTCTTTTTCAGAATGCAGTGTCTCCCTTTATAGAAGTAGAATCCAAGTGAGAGGAGATCCCCTCAGACTGTTATGTTATTTATTATAAAAATAAAATTTTAGTTTGTTGCATGTTGCCATGACCTGGCTGGTCCTCTGCCTGCAAGAATCCATTAAAACTAGGGATGCAACGATACCATTTTTTACAAACCGATACGAGTACGAGTATTTTTATTTGTGTACTTGCCGATACCGAGTACCGATACCGATACTTCTTAGATTTGGTCTCCATGAAAGTGCAATTAATTTGGAGGCAGATTTTATTTTATCCTCTGCAGATTATGTCAAGCCTATAGTACAAAATTAACAGAAGGCTATCCCAAGCTTTAAACTTCTTGTGGAAGTCCCTCTAATGTCGGACCATAAAACGCCCCGTGTCCGGGTTCATAATGTAAGCGATAATATTAGGGATGAGCAATTATATAGGAAGCTGTGTTCCAAGTTATGTTTCCGGTGCTTTTATTGTGGAGGGAGAAACGGAAAGGAAAAGAGGAGTGGAATTGTGGGATATACGTGTGTGAAGGAGATAAAAAAGTGGTTCAAGTTACCCTGCAGCGTGTTTTCATTTTATTAGAATTACAAATATAGACACACAACAGACACTCGGCTACAATAATATCATCCGTAGCCGCACAACAGCGTCTGAATGAGGCCGCTGCCAGCGCTACTTCAGGTGGATCAGCAGCCGTTTGATTCAAACCGGCAGGACGGCGGTGATGACGCGCAGAGCTTCTCAATTATAGATGTATTAAATATGGAAAATTTCAACTCTCGCGTCTAACGTGCCGCCGGCGTAAATTTGCGTCTGTCGCAACCACACGCGTCTGTGCATAGACTTTACATGTAATCTGGTCGCGCGAAACATTTGCGTCGCGTTGGGACGGACTGATTACAAGTAACTCCGGGGCTGTCAGCCACTAACAAGAGCACTAATATGAGCACTAATATGTCATACACACGTATGCAACACCGGTTAATAAGCACAATATCGATAAAGTCTTGTATTGTACTCGCGTCTCACTTTTCTCCTGTCTATTGAAAGAAGTGAGCGCTGCGTAGCGAGGATCCAAGATGGCGGCTCCAGATTCTGCTGTTGAGACAAACTGGCCATCTGATTGGACGGCAAAACAACTTGGATAGCGTGATTGGCTGCTCAGAAGTTGAGACTGTTGAGACTGTTGAGACAGTTGAGACAGAGAAGAGTGTCTCCGGCTCCGCCACGGGGTTGCTTCTCCACAAAGCGCGACCAGTTTGTTGTAGTGAAATACTGTTGAGTGAGTATCGGTTCTTGGTATCGGCCATTGAAACCGATGCGAGTACGAGTATTTAACGCAGTATCGACCACCGATAATTAGGGATGCACCGATACCGGTATCGGTATCGGTGCATCCCTAATTAAAACGTTTTCAGTGAAAAAGTTCTGCAACTGTTGCACATTTGCATCACTGCTGCTTGGAAAAGTTTTGTTGTGAAACATTTGCATGTGAGTATTTAGCATTTTTTATTGCTGTTTATTGGTCTCTCCCCTGATGATGCCTTAATGCTCACATGTTATATCGTGTCTGTTTCAGATCCATGTGGGGTTACGTGCTGGACTTTCTCCCAGTTGGGGGTTGGGACTTCCTCCAGTCTCTGTTGGTTGTCTTAGCTTATTTCCCAAAACTATTACTTAAAAACACAGTGAACACAAAGGGACTTAACGTCCAACGAGACTCTGGCAAAGCTTTTATTTTGGTAGGCTGGGTGAAGTGAAGCTGCAGCTCAGGATCAGAATGCATCGGTCCAGGTCTCACATTGCTGCTCTGGCTTTCTGCACACACACGCATTGATGAAAATAAATACTATTCCTTGTTTATGAAGAACAAAATGGTTTCGGGCCAAAACACAAGATCTGATCTGCTTCTTTGTTGAGGAGCCTCCAGACCTCCCAGGTCCTCCGGGACCGGATCGGATCCTGCTGTGGAGGTCAGAACCGAACAGCCTTTAGCTCTCAGAAACACAACCTGGATCAGACTTCACTCCTTTAAATCAAGGCTGAAGCCTTCGGATCACTGATTGGATTTGAATTCATTATTTACAGCGTTTCTCCTGCCATATGTACCATTTTATTTGAAATGTCTCCGTGTTTTAAAAGGTGCGATACAAAGAACTCGCCTCGACTCGCCAAATTCTCTGCGAGCCTCATGCAGCAGGAACAGACTGCATTAACACTGAGGGCCAGGAAGGGAAAGCAGATCTTGGCATCGGCGGCATAATTATCTGTGTTGTGAATCGTAAAGACCTTCAGATAATCTTCTCGCCACCTGGAAGATGAAGTAGCTCGGTGTGGACGCGCTCCCTTCCCTCCGCAGTGCCCTTCAGAGCACCCTAAAACCGCCGGTGACTCGATTTCCTCCCGCCGAAGCCGTCGGAGCACGGAGCAATAACACGGCTCCCGGTGGGGGGACGCTTTATCTCGGTTCTCTAACCAGCGGTCACGACCCGAGATACAGCACCGGCATGTCGGGTGAGTGGGCGCCCACAAGATAAGAGCAGCAATATCTGGATTCAATATGCCCGAATGTGAGGGTGATATTAATATATTTGTATTACCGAGAGGAACTTCCTTTCTCTCTTTTGGTTGTTTTTACTCTGCAAAATGCAAAAACAACACTTAAAGCAACAAAATGTAAGTCCCAATAAAGCTTTTGCAGCATTAGCATCTTTGCATGAAGCATATGCTTCTATACAACCAGAGGAGTCGCCCCCTGGTGGTCAGGAGAGAGAATGCAGCTTTAACACATGAAGCATAGACTTCTATACAACCAGAGGAGTCGCCCCCTGGTGGTCAGGAGAGAGAATGCAGCTTTAACACATGAAGCATAGACTTCTATACAACCAGAGGAGTCGGCCCCTGGTGGTCAGGAGAGAGAATGCAGCTTTAACACATGAAGCATAGACTTCTATACAACCAGAGGAGTCGCCCCCTGGTGGTCAGGAGAGAGAATGCAGCCTTAACACATGAAGCATAGACTTCTATACAACCATAGGAGTCGCCCCCTGGTGGTCAGGAGAGAGAATGATGCTTCAACACATGAATCATAGACTTCTATACAACCAGAGGAGTCACCCCCTGGTGGTCAGTAGAGAATGCAGCTTTAACACATGAAGCATATACTTCTATACAACCAGAGGCTGTTTCACTGGGAATTGAAGAAGAGATACAAGACACAGAAAGTGAAAACAAATAAACGTCAGTTCAAAATGAAAAGACCTTCAAAAGGACGGAAGGAAGAAAGGATTAAGGGCATATGAAAAGAGATGGAGGGAGGAGAGAAGCACGGACAGAAGGAGCTAGCAAGGGGAAGAGGAGAAGGAAGGAAGGAGGAGAAAGTGGGTCAGACAGGCAGACTGATGTGTAGCACACACACACACACACACACACACATGCACCACAATCAAGTCTATCACTTCCAGACGCACACAAACTACATGATTTATTAGCTCCCGCTAGTCAAGTCACAGACAAGCGTGGCCACGCCCACTTGGGGGGTCCATGGCAACATCCTTCTCCAATCAGAGCTCACGTGTTGAGCTTTTCGCTTGCGTGTGTGTGTGTGTGTGTGTGTGTTTCATATCACTTTCTCTATCCACGTACACTCACAGTGTGGATACTCGTACACAATCACGTGTGTAAGTAGGAGTACACACACACACACACACACACACACACACACACACACACACACACACACACACACACACACACACACACACACACACACACACACACACACACACACACACACACACACACACACACACACACACACGTCTGCTGGAGGAGAGCGAGGAGGGAGTCTGGACCTCTGCCAAAGCGATAAACTCTAAATAAACCTGGTGACACCGCCGCTCCGCTCCTGTTCCTCCTTTCATTCTCATGCACTCCTTCATCCAGCTGCCTGCCCTCCCTGCTCATCCTCTCTTTCTCACCCGTGTCCTGTCTTTTATCTCCCTCCCTCCTCTCCCTTTCTTCAGGTTCCTCGTGCACAGTTCATGTAGAGATAAAAAGGGGGAGGAGGAGGAGGAGGGAGAGAAATGAAGGGTGGAAAATAGAGAGAGCAAGTAACAGGACACACACACACACACACACACACACACACACACACACACACACACACACACACACACACACACACACACAGTTTAATTAAAAAGAGGGTGAGAGTGTGTACGCCCAACACTGTGTCCAATAGCAAATATGTTCAGATATGTAAAGATCAAATCCCGGTTATGAAAACCTTATTACCCAGAAGCCCTCGGCGGCAGCGGATCCAGGTTTTTATTGGACAAATGGTTTCATGTCAGCAAACAAAACAGGATTTGGGGATTAAATTGTCTCCAAAAATCTCACTTGACGTCGTATCCAGACATAATGCATAAGCATAAGCATCAGGATCAAAGAGGAGTTCTGGTCGCAGCTTTTTGGGAGATATTATCTCCTGCAGGCACTATCATAAACATATTTACTGGGAAAGTCTTCACGGATGTCATTCCCAGAATGAGGAAGTCATATTGATGATAGTTCTATTGTTTTATTGTTTTTTTATCTTTACATTCTTTGGACTGTGAGTCTGAAATAAAGTGAAATTTAATTCAGATCTACTTTTCTGGCTGTTCCTCGCTTCCTGACTTGGTTATTATATTTATCTGCTGTTATTGGAGATTATTCAAGAGACTTAGAATTTAGAAAGTAAAAAGAAATTCCTGATCTTAAACATAAACTGTATTATCATGATAATCATCAAACGTTCCTAGACATGCTTTCGGAAATACAGCAT
>CM042229.1:1570000-1590000 GCA_023566465.1 Cottus gobio | reverse complement strand
AGGGGGGGTTGAGGGGAGGGTTGAGGGGAGGGGGGGGGGGAGTTTTGGGCGACACTCAGGAGAGGAGTGCAGAAATGGAGAGAGCTCACCAGTGCATTAGGGACAGCGCGGTGCAATTCGTTCCATTGGCAGCACTTCAAAGAGGAAGAGGAGGGAGGAGGGATCCACCCCGACACTAGCCCCCGGATTCTTCACACACACACACACTCACACACTCACACACACACACACACACACACACTCACACACACACACACACGTTTATTCCGAGAGAAAAACGCAGCAGGCTGGAGGGTTCGGTCGTGGGGTCTGATTGGGTTGGGGGTCTAGGGATGACGGGGATGGGAGGATGGAGGGGATTTTTCAATTTGCCAGCAAATCAGAGATGATTGGAATACTCTCTTGTGCACAGCTGCACACACACACACACACACACACACACACACACACACACACACACACACACACACACACACACACACACACACACACACACACACACGTCCATCTCCACGGACAAGACATCCCGCTTGAACCGAGAGAAGAAGAAGAAGAAGAAAACAGGAGAACATTTGCTCACAACACAGAAGAGAGACAAAATATAGAAATATGGGTCAGTATGAGCCCTCTGAAGCGGATATCAGGAGGAGGGGCGGGAGCACGAGGAGAGCCGGTGCATCCTGCTTCAGTAACGGGAACCGATAGAAGATCAATCCCTGGGTCCTGCTCTCGGTCAGACCTCCGGCTCGTAGCCAATCGGACCGCCTGCGAACGCAGCGAGCGATGACGTCACCGGCTGGCGTCACGGCAACAAGCGCCTCAAACGCGCCGCTAACGGACTTTGGAGACGCACGACTCCTTCAACAGTGTCTTCTGAGGACTACGAGCTTTCCTCTCAATGCCATCGGCGTCATGAAAAACAGACCCGGAGTCTCTCAGAAGGAGATGTATATATATATATATCTATATCTATATGGATATATATAGTCGGTAGCTCCTCCTCCTTTCATTCTCCTTCCAGATCCCAGGAGACACTCGTTCACCTGGTCTGAGAAACGTCGACTGACTTTTGAATAAAGACAATAAACGGTGACACACATCACCGGGAATAACCAGATTCATTTCTGGGTGGATTCTCCACACCGGGTTATCGTTCATTCACTCAATGGATCATTCATCCACTTTCATTATGCCTCCATCCTCCAGGCGCTTCATTCACACCGCATTAATATTCATGAAAGCCAAAAAAAAAATCTACGTTATATGACACTGTCAATGATCATTTTAATTAACATTTTGGAGAAAGAAATTTCAATTACCCCCTTAAATATTTGCAAGCACACTGAGTGTGTGCACACACACACACACACACACACACACTCACAATATGAACAAAATAACCTCCTGTCTGAATATTGCACTGCGCAAAGAAACAACTTTAACAGGCCTCATACCACACACACACACACACACACACACACACACACACACACACACACACACACACACACACACACACACACACACACACACACACACACACACTCACCCTCTCGAGGTCTTGCCGCAGGTGTGTGAAGAGCTTGAGGCGTCTGTACAGGACGTCCTGCTCCTGCTGCGCCAGGTTGTCCACCTCGTCCCTCTTCAAGGTCACCAGAGGTCGGTTGAAGTTGGCCTTCCTCTTCATCTTCCAGAACTGATACAGGAAGTCCACCTTGAAGAAGACGAAGCACAAAATAATCAAAGAAGTGTGTTCTATAACACCTGTATGTATTTTAATTGGTAGAATATTGTACTTAAAAACTGCTCTAAATAATAATAATTCCATTAAAGATCCAGAGTTTTCATCCCCACGAATAAAAAGGAGTTTCCCTTTAATTGAACGTGATGCTCGTGCAGGTGACGTACCTGTGGGACGGGCAGCGCCAGGTGCTCGGCCACCTCCCGGGGGTCCACCAGCTGGTAGAACTCGTCCTCCAGCTCCTGGAGCTTCTGCTTCCTCTGGCTCACCTTCTCCCGCTCCAGCTGCTCCCGCTCAGCCCGCTCGGACGCCGACACCGGCACCGGCAGCGGGTACGGCGCCGGCCTCGGCTCCGCGTCGCTGCTGCTGTTGGGCTGGTGCTGATGGAGCTCGGCCCCGGCGGCGATGGCGGCGCCCCAGTCCGGTCTGGCCGCGTGCAGCGGTCTGTTGGCGCCGGCGGCGCGGCTGCTGTTGCTCGCGCCGGTGGAACCGGAGAAGTTGGCGGCCCCCACGCCGCTGTTGCCGGCGCTGCAGCTGTGGTCCAGGCAGAAGGACTTGAAGCGCACCTCGTCGTTCTCGGCCAGGATGGTGCGCATCTCCGCGCCGTGGTCGAAGGCGCAGGTCACATGGAAGGCCACGATGCAGGAGGGCATGGAGCACTGGGGGGGGGGTAATATGAAATATCAGAAACATTCACTGAAAGAAATATTTGCTTTTTAGATGCTTTGGAAACCGGAAGTCTTCAAATAAATTCTACATTTGAGTAAATATTTTGTCATATCAAGTCGTTTCCAGGATATTCAAACGTTGTATCTTTACAATGCATTTAATGTTTGCCTTGTTCGTATGAATAAAGTATTGTCCGTGAATATGAGATATGACTGGATGTGGATGGAGGGAGGAAAGAAGTGTAGGACGTATTGAGCGGGATTGAGATCAGAGGAGGGAAAGGATGCAGGAGCCGAACAATAGAAGTAATTATAGAGAAACCAGTAAGAACGGAGGTGAAGATCACTGGTGGTTAATGATGTCGCTGGTGAAGAGACAATCAGATGGAAACGCTGGGAAACTGTTTTTTTGCTATTTTGCAGCGACTTCACTATTACTCTCTTTCTCACACACACACACACACACACACACACACACACACACACACACACACACACACTATTTTCCTTCACTTTCTCAGACGCGTTGTCAGCTATTTGTTCTAAAGTGTCATTTTCGGTCCATTTCTTGTGATCAGGGTTCCAATACGAGTGCAGCAAAGCAGAAAGACGAGCCGAGTCACAACAAACACGGTTCCCCATCTCCGCTGACATTCTGTGTGTGTGTGTGTGTGTTTGTGTGTTTTGCTATCCATTACAGGTCATACCGAGAGGCGGCCTCCCACTGAGTCCCTCCAGGCATGGTGTGATTTTGTGGCTGTGCGTTGCTGTCACCGCGTGTCGTGTCAGCGTGTGTGTGTGCGTGCGTGTGTGCGTGTGTGTGTGTGTGCAGGTCGTGTGTGTGCTTTTCAGAGTTCAGCAGGCTGGTGCCTCTTCTCTGAGTTGTTTATGAGCGATGTGATAAATAACCTGACTGGAGGAAAACTTCTCCTGTCTCAAAACAAACTTTTCTTTATTGCTCACACGCTTTTGCAAAAAAAAAAAAATCTCTCTTTAAATCCTTTTTTAAATCCTTAAATGGGTCATTCGAAAAATGTTCAACTTAAAATGTAAAAATCTGAAAATATGTTTATTTTTTCTTATTTAGCATGTATCCTAATAGGAACTAGGAATAAGTAGGAATAATGTATTTGGACTGTTGGAGAACCCAAAGGAAACCCACTAAAACATGCAAACTCCACCCAGGAGGGGTCGTCCAGCCCGGGAATCGAACCTGCGCCCCTCAGGGCCATCCACCACAGCACCGTGCAGCTCAACTATCATCAGCTTCCTGCTGCAGTTTGGTTTTCACTGAATTTTGTTCCCAGTTCAGCAAAACCCTCAAGTATTTCCTGCTCATTATCATTTTTAATTATTTATTTATTTCAAACTTTTTTTGCCAAAACTTTGCAGTAAATCGCTTGATAAATAAGTGTAATTCTAACAGGAGTGGTAAATATGGAGCAACAAAGAAATTTATTCTTAATTTCTATTGTCTTCTGTTCATTTTGTTACATTGTTTCATTTCATCATCTTTGCTGCTGAGCACAAAAAGAGGATTTGTTTTTCAAATATGTTTCAAATATCCTGTTTGGCATAATTTAAGGAACTCAAACCAGCGTGCCTTTTCATTTCCAACCCCGTCAGGTGGAGAATTCCAGATGAAAACATTGATTTGTTTTGATTGATTGATCCGCAGAGCGACACCTGAGGAATATTGATGAATTGTCCGGTTTCCATAACCTTTGATTTTCCTCCAGTCTACAAACACGTTACTCCCGGTGGGAGTCGAGGCCGGCGAGGTTCCCGTCTCCCGTTTCACCTGAACGCCCCTCAGGTATTGATTGGTCTGACTTTAGGCCTCATGTGTTTTTTACACTCCGCTCGACCTACTTAATGTCCGTTATGCTTCATAATCCACTCCGTATGACGTATGCATATCACACTTATCATGTTTTCACTTTGCAAAGTCTTCCATGTTTTTAAGGCTGCACCTGTCAATCAAATGGAAATATTCATAAATGCTTCATTTTTCCGCCAAAAAAAAAAATTAGTATTGGAAACACTTTTGGTTTCTCTTTGTTTTTTTGGGACTTCCACTAAATAAAACTTTACACATATTTAAATGTGAAGAAGACAAACATTCCTCTGATTTACAGTCTATGAACAAAGATCAAAGATCTCAGAGCAACGTGGACCAGAAGGGAAGACTCTGATCTGTGTGAGCTGAAAACACAAGGAGAGAGAGAAAGGGGGAGGGAGGGAGAAAGAGAGAGAGAGAGAGAGAGAGGGAGAGAGAGAGACATTTCATCCTCTTCCCTCCCGCTGCTCTCACCTGCTGTGTGAGGTAACAGCTGATCAGGGAGTGTTTGTACAGCCGCCCGCCTCCAGCCATGGAAGCAGGGGAGAGAGAGAGAGAGAGGGAGAGAGGGAGAGAGAGAGGAAGGGAGGGAGAGAGAGAGAGAGGGAGGGAGATGGGGGGAGAGAGAGAGAGAGAAAGGGAGAAGGAGGGAAGGAAAGAGAGGGATGGATAGGGAGTGAGAGGGAGGGAGGGAGAGAGGGAGAGTGAGCGAGAGAGCGAGGGGGGAGACAGAGAGAGAGAGAGAGAGACTCTCCTGGTGGGCGACCCTGGCTCAAGTCCTCTCTGTTAATCTCGAGCATCAAACCTGTGACATCGAACACTTTGTGAAACACCCGGCACACGGGTGCGTACAGCGGGGAGCGGGTGCTTTTAGGGGATCCACCCCGAGGGCACTTCTAAAGCTGAGCGGCCCGCGGGGCCGATAGCGGGCGAGGGGTCAAGCGGATCCACCCGCCCAGCGGGGGGCGAAGACCTGTGATGGTCTGTGCTGCCGAGAGACTATTTTAGGCGTATTTTACCCTAAAGAGTTCATTCACATGTTGAACAATGGAGGTCCAGGACTCTTCCAGGACTTTTCCAGGACTTTAAACCAAATTCCCATGAGCAAACATTTAGTGAAATCTGGGTGTGTCCATGAAAAAGTGATAAAATGTAGTATTTAAACTAACAATGAGGATTCCAAAGCATACAGTATTCCTTAAAGGACACAAATGAATGAGAGACAATAGTTTGATTAAAAGAATAAACATTTATAGATATACTCAGCGTTCCCACCTGTATGTGTGTTCGTGGTCATGTGACAGTGATGCGTGTTCGTGGTCATGTGACAGTGATGCGTGCTCGTGGTCATGTGACAGTGATGCGTGTTCGTGGTCATGTGACAGTGATGCGTGTTCGTGGTCATGTGACAGTGATGCGTGCTCGTGGTCATGTGACAGTGATGCGTGTTCATAGTCATATGACAGTGATGCGTGTTCATGGTCATGTGACAGTGATGCGTGCTCGTGGTCATGTGACAGTGATGCGTGTTCGTGGTCATGTGACAGTGATGCGTGTTCGTGGTCATGTGACAGTGATGCATGCTCGTGGTCATGTGACAGTGATGCGTGTTCGTGGTCATGTGACAGTGATGCGTGTTCGTGGTCATGTGACAGTGATGCGTGATCATGTGACAGTGCAGCATGTTCGTGGTCATGTGACAGTGATGCGTGCTCGTGGTCATGTGACAGTGATGTGTGGTCATGTGACAGTGATGCGTGTTCGTGGTCATGTGACAGTGATGCGTGTTCGTGGTCATGTGACAGTGATGTGTGGTCATGTGACAGTGATGCGTGTTCGTGGTCATGTGACAGTGATGCGTGTTCATAGTCATGTGACAGTGATGCGTGTTCGTGGTCATGTGACAGTGATGCGTGTTCATAGTCATGTGACAGTGATGCGTGCTCCTGGTCATGTGACAGTGATGCGTGTTCGTGGTCATGTGACAGTGATGCGTGTTCATAGTCATGTGACAGTGATGCGTGCTCGTGGTCATGTGACAGTGATGCGTGCTCGTGGTCATGTGACAGTGATGCGCGCTCGTGGTCATGTGACAGTGATGCGTGCTCGTGGTCATGTGACAGTGATGCGTGCTCGTGGTCATGTGACAGTGATGCGTGCTCGTGGTCATGTGACAGTGATGTGTGGCCATGTGACAGTGATGCGTGTTCGTGGTCATGTGACAGTGATGCGTGTTCATAGTCATGTGACAGTGATGTGTGGTCATGTGACAGTGATGCGTGTTCGTGGTCATGTGACAGTGATGCGTGCTCGTGGTCATGTGACAGTGATGCGTGTTCATAGTCATGTGACAGTGATGCATGTTCGTGGTCATGTGACAGTGATGCGTGTTCGTGGTCATGTGACAGTGATGCGTGCTCGTGGTCATGTGACAGTGATGTGTGGTCATGTGACAGTGATGCGTGTTCATAGTCATGTGACAGTGATGCGTGTTCGTGGTCATGTGACAGTGATGCGTGTTCATAGTCATGTGACAGTGATGCGTGGTCATGTGACAGTGATGCGTGTTCATAGTCATGTGACAGTGATGTGTGGTCATGTGACAGTGATGCGTGTTCGTGGTCATGTGACAGTGATGCGTGCTCGTGGTCATGTGACAGTGATGCGTGTTCATAGTCATGTGACAGTGATGCATGTTCGTGGTCATGTGACAGTGATGCATGTTCGTGGTCATGTGACAGTGATGCGTGCTCGTGGTCATGTGACAGTGATGCTTGTTCGTGGTCATGTGACAGTGATGCATGTTCGTGGTCATGTGACAGTGATGCGTGCTCGTGGTCATGTGACAGTGATGCGTGCTCGTGGTCATGTGACAGTGCAGCATGTTCGTGGTCATGTGACAGTGATGCGTGCTCGTGGTCATGTGACAGTGATGCGTGGTCATGTGACAGTGCAGCATGTTCGTGGTCATGTGACAGTGCAGCATGTTCGTGGTCATGTGACAGTGCAGCATGTTCGTGGTCATGTGACAGTGCAGCATGTTCGTGGTCATGTGACAGTGCAGCATGTTCGTGGTCATGTGACTCACCTGTATGCAGGTCCCCGTGTGCTCCCTACAGAGGCTGCAGGACAGAGCCCAGCGGCTGGAGGGGATGTGGGACACCTTGGTGATGGGCTCCATCTTCTCTGGGCAGCCTATACTCACCTGCAGGGGAACCATCATCATCATCATCATCATCATCATCAACGTCATCATCATCTTCATCATCATCACAGTTAAACATAGATTAATTCAAAGGTCTATCGACAGAGAAAAAAAAATGTTAATAAATTAACTATTTTATTGTGTGAGGTTTGTTGCTTTTTCTGTGTTTTGGCAAAAAATAAAAATAATTTACCAATTACCAGCTGGATATATTTATTCTTGTTTATCTGTCCCTCTCTCCCTCCCTCTCGCTCTCGCTCTCTCTCTCCCTCTCTTCAGTCTCTTCAGAGCTCTGCTCCACCAACCAGCCTTGCAGAATAGAGTGCTGTTTCCTCCCTCCCTCCCTCCCTCCCTCCCTCCCTTCCCTCTTTCACTGTCCGTTTTATTTACACCATTGCTCCTCTTTCACATTCATGTTTTCCTCTCTTCCTCGTCCTTCACGCTCGCTTTAACAAGCTGAAGACGGATTTCCACAGGTTGTGCCTCGCTCTTTCTTTCCTTCCTTCTCCATCTCTCCCTCCATCCCTTCCTCCTCTCTCTCTCTCCCTCATCCCTTCCTCCCTCTCCCCCTGCTCACCCTTATATCTGAATGAGACTCGGTCGGAGGTCATCTTCCCTCCACTCATGGTGTCAATAGAAAGCAGCGTCCAGACAATAAAAGTCTCTCCGTCTCCGTCAACGTCGCCGAAAACGATGGATGGCACAAAAAGTCTCCGCTCTTATAACGAAAGGTTGCAGATAGAGAGAGTGTGTGTGTGTGTGTGTGTGTGTGTGTGTGTGTGTAGCACATAGCAGGCCTTCCACATTACTTCACATTTCAAAGCCGTCGGAGCGAAAACTGACAAAACATTTGAAATCACTTCATTGCAAATGGGTGGAAATCAGAGTGTCAAATGAAAAGGCATTTTAAAAAAGGGGCTCCGCGCGTGTGTGTGTGTGTGTGTGTGTGTGTGTGTGTGTGTGTGTGTGTGTGTGTGTGTGAGTGAGTGAGTGTGTGTGTGAGTGTGAAAAGCCGTTTAAAGTGGGACCTCTCTAGGGGTTGCAGGCAGAGGGCTGACGGCAGCTACACACATTGTGGGGGGGCTGTATTGTTTGAAGGCCCCCCCCCCCCCACACACACACACACACACACACTAACCAGTACTCTCTCTCACACACACAGCACTCTTTTTTCTGTAAATTTACACTACTATCATATTCAGTGTAAATATTGCCAGTGTTGAGATGTGTGTGTCTGTCTGTGTGTGTGTGTGTGTGTGTGTGTGTGTGTGTGTGTGTGCTATTAAAGCCTCTTTAGCTCACACACGCACACATGAAGCCCCGACATGCGAATCCTCCCCCCCTCGCTAGGAAGAGAAAACAAAAGAAGACAATCGGCCCAATCAGGGATGACAGAAGGCAATTAGGAGTGAAAGCTTTATGCCTCGTTACCGGAGGTCTGGGTCTGGGTCTGGGTCCGGGTCTGGGTCTGGGAGAGCTCCTGAAGAGCCTGAACCGCTTACAGGTGGGAAGCAGCCTCTGAGGCGAGCTTCATCTCCATTGTGTACTTGTTTCTTAAAGGTGTCACCGAGACACCTGGTGAACAGGTTCCTCGTGAATCATTCAAATTACTCCAGACGCACAAAAAAAGTGTTTTGAGCGTTAACAAGGAAGACAAGGACATGGATAATAACACAAACCTGATGGTGTTGCACATCGAGACGCCTACATAACTAGTTTAGTATAGAAACGAGGATTACAGAATATTACGTACTATAATAATAGTAATAGTAATAATAATAATAATAATAATAATAATGCATTTTATTTGTAAAGCGCTTTAAAAGGTACTCAAGGCACCTTATATGGTAAAGACAAACAATAGAAGCAACAACAATATAAACAAGAGAGATGACAATAGTGAGAAAAAAATAAAAATAAAAATAATAATAAAAAAGCAATAAATAATAATAAAAAGTATTAAATAATTGAAATAAAATATATATTAAAAAAAAAACATTTTAAAATAAATTACAAGAATAGGACGGATGAGAGGCCCAGGTGACCTTTGACCTCTATGATGCCGGTCTCTGATTGGTGGAACCAGGTTTTGGACGTGTGAGGCGAGCGCACTAGAAACCCCCCTTCACCCCCCTGGAGTCTCACCTCTGGGATCCATAAGGCACAGCTGACGTGGACCCACTTGGTTCCACTGCGGGTGGGCTTGAGGGCGCCGCCCCTCTTGGGGCACAGCAGACACTTGGGCTGGACCCCCAGAGCGCAGGTCCGACACAGCCAGTTGCCCTGGGGCACCTTCAGGATGCCGTAACACGCCTGCATCAGGGGGGGAAAGAGGTGAGGATGAGGAGAGGATGAAGAGATCGCGTCTGAAGGGGGCAGAACCCAGACCCACCTGGGGCGGGTATCCACGGATCAACAAGCAATCGCTGCTCATTAAAAGGTGCTCTGATACCTTTTGGACGGAGACACGATCTTCATGCTACGCTAACTTCATATTTAGTGGACAGAGATGAGACCTCGTAATAATATTCATAGAGAAGACAGCAACAAGAGGAGTCGCCCCCTGGTGGCCATTAGCAAGAATGCACGTTTAAGGCACTTCCTCGTTGGCTGAACGGGTCCCAAAACTGTAAATTTAGTAAATTGTGTGTAAAATGCAAATATTTTGCATTAAGTTTATGTTGTTGCTTAATAAGTAAAGTAAATACAAGAGCTAGACATCAAACAATTACAGGGATGATCTGTTTTCTATCTTTTTCTTTCCACCACATTATCAGTGAAGATGAGGCAGAAAATGACTTCGGCTCGCCGTGAAAGTAAACATTTGCTTTGGAAACACAATGACAGCCACTATTTACTCTCGCCGCCTTTTATTATTTCATCTTTGTGTGTCGTCAACACAAACCCACTGCGGTGATCGTGATTTGTGCGTTCACCGGCCACGGCGACAGGAAGTTAAACCGATATGCGCCGGCATCGGGGGGACGGGTAACGAGGCGCTATGGAGGCTTCTGTGTGACTTTGAGCAGATCGGTTTGGATGAAATATGTTTTTCTGTTGTTGTTTGACCACGTCAATACAGAAGCTAGAGAGAGAGAGAGAGAGAAAGAGAGAGAGAGAGAGAGAGAGAGAGAGAGAGAGGATTTCCACCAGCTGTGCCACAGAAGCCGCCGCATGTTTTTTTGTTTTCATGGCTTTTCACGTTTGGAAACGGCAGACTTTGCCGTGGTTGATACATTGTAGCCGACAAATGGCGACTTGCTTCTTATTTCCTGTCACATGAAGGAAGAAGTCCTCGCTGCTTCCTTTTGAACAATTCCTCCACAAGTTATTGTCTCCGCCCACAACACAGCAGGTTATTGTACCGTTGGCGCTCCACCCACATCCCCCTCGTGCCAACATGGCAGCCCACTGAGGCCCGCGGGTCTCCTCCCCCCCATCAATTACCGTAACATTTGCGTCCGATCCATCAAACCCTAATCCTAACGATTCAAATCAAGCTGTCGCTCTTTTTGGTCGAGGCCCAAATTAAGTTGCAAGGTGAGAAAGACAAAATGCTATGTGAGTGAAAGAGATGCAATCATATATATAGAATAAATAATAATATGTTATTATATATTATCATGTTTGACATTCACAAAACTTTAACACATAGACTTCTATACAACCAGAGGAGTCGCCCCCTGGTGGTCAGGAGAGAGAATGCAGCTTTAACACATGAAGCATAGACTTCTATACAACCAGAGGAGTCGCCCCCTGGTGGTCAGGAGAGAGAATGCAGCTTTAACACATGACGCATATACTTCTATACAACCAGAGGAGTCGCCCCCTGGTGGTCAGGAGAGAGAATGCAGCTTTAACACATGAAGCATAGACTTCTATACAACCAGAGGGGTCGCCCTCTGGTGGTCAGGAGAGAGAATGCAGCTTTAACGCATGAAGCATAGACTTCTATACAACCAGAGGAGTCGCCCCCTGGTGGTCAGGAGAGAGAATGTAGCTTTAACACATGAAGCATAGACTTCTATACAACCAGAGGAGTCGCCCCCTGGTGGTCAGGAGAGAGAATGCAGCTTTAACACATGACGCATATACTTCTATACAACCAGAGGAGTCGCCCCCTGGTGGTCAGGAGAGAGAATGCAGCTTTAACACATGAAGCATAGAC
The DNA here is from genome assembly GCA_023566465.1 of Cottus gobio. NCBI lineage: Eukaryota > Metazoa > Chordata > Actinopteri > Perciformes > Cottidae > Cottus > Cottus gobio. Next base: position 1,578,378 of record CM042229.1, on the reverse strand, counting down.
TTCTATACAACCAGAGGGGTCGCCCTCTGGTGGTCAGGAGAGAGAATGCAGCTTTAACGCATGAAGCATAGACTTCTATACAACCAGAGGAGTCGCCCCCTGGTGGTCAGGAGAGAGAATGCAGCTTTAACACATGAAGCATAGACTTCTATACAACCAGAGGAGTCGCCCCCTGGTGGTCAGGAGAGAGAATGCAGCTTTAACACATGAAGCATAGACTTCTATACAACCAGAGGGGTCACCCCCTGGTGGTCAGGAGAGAGAATGCAGCTTTCAGACCTGGAGGCTCCATGGTTTGTAAATTGTGTGCAAATAATTAGTTTTCTGGTTTTTGTGTCAAGTAATTGGTGAAGTAAATGAACTAAAGAGCGAGTCAAGAGTTCATGCATGAGATGAATTTCATGCTTTTTGACCCCATTGAGAGTGAAATTTTAGCCCGAGAGCCCAAAATGAGCAACTATTTCCGTCCAGTTTCACGACACAAAGCGGAGTCTGGTGACGGACAATTAACACCGAGCCTCCAGATGTCAAAGCCAGCGTTTGAGAAATGAACGAAGCCGCAGGGAGAAAGATACGAGTTTGAACAACCTTGATTCTGTATTTTCAAGGTGCTTGGATACCCGACCTGGTGGACGCAGACGTTGCACTTGTCGCAGAAGACCATCTCGTTGCCGTCCTCCCCCTCCGGCGAGCGGCAGACGTCGCACACCACGTCCTCGTCGTACTCGATGCCGAGGCCTTCCTCCGTCTCGATGGCCTGCCGCATCTTCTCCTCGCAGGCGCTCTCCATCTGGACCAGAACGCACTCCATCGTCAGCTCGTCCAGCTCCGGCAGCGCTGAGGGCCAGAGGGCAGGAAGCAGACTTTAAGAAGTGCTTTATTATATTTTATATATATATTTATGTATTTACACTGGGCCCGTGCAGAGCAATTAAAAGTAAGAGTGCAGTACCAGGGTCAACGCTCTCGTTATCGACGGGCATAACTTTAATGGGAAGCTGCTGAAAATGAGTTAAGCTAATTTGCCAAATTCCACTTATTTTTTTGGGGGTCCAAAAACATTTTAATTGGAAAAGCTCACGGCTCTCCTCACACAGGTCGCTCTGCGGCTTTCTTTGGGTCGGCCGTGGATTAAAAAACGTGCAGAAAATGAGCTGCAGGATGCGGGAGTGTGTGCAAAGAGGACCTCAGCTTCCTGTGCCGATACGCGTCGGCATTAGCGTTCATATTCCAGCTCCGTTCAGCAAACAGTCGGGTTTTCAGCATGTCAAACAAAAAAGATGGCGACTGCTATTGTCTCAATGCACGCGACAAGATTACAATAATGAGAGGAAACGAGACGCAGCGAGGCGGTGAAGCTCGTGCAAACAAAAGAAAACGTGTGCTCGGAATATGCCACGAATCTAGATTACAGGATGCAAATTAAATTATAATCTGCAGAGTGAATCTTTTGCTCAGACACAATCTCTGGATCCGCATCGCGGAGGAAAGTCAAGGATTATTTATTGATTTATTTGAGAAATTTTCGAAGTTTTTTTAAGTGGAGCATCCTGTGTCTCCATCTGTTATAATATTTATCCAAAATATTACTGGTTCTTAAGCATCTTCACATAAACACTGTTTCACTTCCAAATGATATTCAGATATGAACTTTCTGCTGCGGATGCTAAAACAAGTCTGGCTTTATTTTCCAAATATTAAGAATATTTAAAATATAACAATTCACATATTAGTCTTGAACCTGAAACTTTGGTACGAATGAAGAACTGAAGGATTGAGATGAAGCCACAGAGACAGGAAGTAGGGTTAGATATTAACCTGCATTGACATCTACGCCCTGAACACACACACACACACACACACACACACACACACACACACACACACACACACACACACACACACACACACACACACACACACACACACACACACACACACACACTGAATATCTTTGCTGTTCCGTGTGTCCAATTGCTTTTCTTCTGCATTCGATGGCTTCCTGTACTTCTCTATTGATATTTAACTTTCTCTATAACTTTAACTTTCTCTATAACTTTAACATTCATAATAACAATATTTTCTCTATTGTCTTGACGGGCCGTGTTTTCCATTGTTTTCTGCAATAAATCTAAACTGAATAATCTGAAAATCTAATAAAGCCCATCCCTAAACCCGTTTAAAATAGCCAGAATTACAGCATGTCCAGTGTCAACACTCCAAGTGTATACACACACACACACACACACACACACACACACACACACACACACACACACACACACACACAGTAAGTGGAGGAGATATAACATGCTGAGTCACCCCATCATGAGTCGTGCAGCCTCGCTCTACAGAACCAATCAACCGCCTGTTTGTTTGGTCTTGCATTGAGGGTTATGAGAAAAGTGTGTGTGTGTGTGTGTGTGTGTGTGTGTGTGTGTGTGTGTGTGTGTAAGTGTGTTTGTGCGTTTGATTTAAGGAGAGATGTGTCCCAGAAACAAAGGCTTGAAACCCCCGGCGGGGATGTATAAACACAATTACAATGCTCTCTCTGAAAGGAGCCGATCAGATATCGAGGGAGATGGAGGAGAGGGGGGGAGGGGGAGGGGGTGCTCGGGGTCAAAAGGTCAAAATGGAGGCGACCGTTACTCCAGAAGAAGAGGAACATTTCGACATTCAGAGCTATTTTAAACGGGTTTCGGGGACTAAAATGTAAAAGATCGCTTGTTGCAGCTCCTAACGTGAGGCTTCATTCATATTGTTGTAAATATAATATCTTGAAACTGTTGAAAGCAGTTTTTTTTTTTCCGAACAATTTAAGAAATAAATGATTGATAATAAAAATGTTTCAATAATAATAAAGATGATTTAGTTGCGGCCCTTCCCAGGAATATGAATTCCACACATGCAATACAGTCGGATGAGTCTTTTCAGGCCATGAAGCTCAAAACACTAAAATATTTCATCTGGCAATATTTCATCTGGCACCGCTCCGCCTCCTGGCCGCCATCGAGGCCCTCGGGCAGCGGGCTCGGGGGTTTGAACTCACCCATCTGCCTGAACTCGTGGTTGACCAGCTCCAGCCAGGCCACGTCCAGGTCGTCCAGGTCGTAGCCGCTGTAGTGCTGGGTGGGAGGAGCCTGGTCGTAGCCGCCGCCCCCCATCTCCTGCCCGCTGTCGTCAGGCGGGCTTTCTGACAGCGACCTGGCAACACAAAGAGGAGAAGAGAGAGTCGGTCACGTGCACAAAGCATAATTATTAAACTTGCCGATGGGTAATAATTCCAGCTTCAAATATGTTATGAGGACAGAAGCTCTGGATTTTAATAGTTATATTTAATAGTTATAGTTTTGCAGGATGTTTTTCTTTTTTTCTGTATGAAGGAAGACGTTGAGGTCCTTAAAACTGTATTTATGAATGAATGAACTCAACGCTGAAGGTTTGTGTCACATTCATATAGTTCCCCTCCCAAACCAAAAGCCCTGAAAGGAGTTCCCACGTTATTTAAAATACAGAAATCCTAATAATTAAAAATAATCTGTTTTCCAAAAATAGGTCATATGTAAAGTTTTTTTTAATTAAACATGGGAAAATCCACTAAAACAGGCAACAGAGTGGGTCATCCATGAATTAACCCTGAGCCACACACACACACACACTGCAGGCCTCCTGACAGCTCATAGTCCTGAAAGACTGAGTCAGAATTTGACGGATGCCAAAAACAGAAGAAGGAAACAAAGCAATCGAAACAATGACAAATCAAGTGGTTGCCGTCGGCAGCAGGACAGGAAGCTGCTCGGGGCCGGTCTGGTCTCCGGGGCCCCGGGGCCCGAATGTCTGTCAACAACAGCAGGAAATGGGGTCAGGAACTCTGCTCGACCCACTGGGAGCCAATAAAGACTCAAGCACGGTCACACAGACACACACACAGACACACACACACACACACACACACAACCAAGAGCTAATAGACACATATAGAGAGGCACAAAATAAGGCAGACAGACACTAAACACACACACACACACACACACACACACACACGGCATCAGGCAGGACGGCACCACTGATGCAGTGTACAGATCACAGACAGCTGCCACGATGTCATTCAATGATTTTCACTCGATTGTTGCACAGAAACAATGTGAAATGAAAAATGATTGAAAAACAAATATTTTGGGGTTGTTGCACGAATGTCAATTAAATTTGAGTTATGCTGCCTCGTCTCATCTCTTCCTCGTCTCGTCTCTTCCTCATCTCTTCCTCGTCTCGTCTCTTCCTCGTCTCTTCCTCATCTCTTCCTCGTCTCGTCTCTTCCTCGTCTCATCTCTTCCTCGTCTCATCTCTTCCTCATCTCTTCCTCGTCTCATCTCTTCCTCGTCTCATCTCTTCCTCATCTCTTCCTCATCTCTTCCTCATCTCTTCCTTGTCTCTTCCTCGTCTCATCTCTTCCTCGTCTCTTCCTCATCTCGTCTCTTCCTCTTCTCTTCCTCGTCTCTTCCTCATCTCTTCCTCTCCCCGTCTTCACTTTCCCTTCTACCTTCCAATTCTTCTTTCTTAGCCGTTTGTCTGAGAGTGATCTTGTAAAAGCTGAAGATCTCTCAGTGAATTAAGACGATTTCGATCACATCAAAGCTCTCATGTGAGATCGCTAATGAATCAGAACCTCAGCTTCCCTCTGCGAGGACAAAGAGGCAGAAACCGACCCGCGTTGGCCCGATGTCATGTGACACCGGGCCAACAAGGAGCGGCCGGAGAGCAGAGAAAAGGGCGAGACAAAGGGGAGTAGGTTTCATACTGGGAACACTGGGCCGGTTGTTTCTGTTGCGTAACGCTGAAAGCCGCTGCAGTGTCTCGTTACACGGCTGTTGCGTCATCAAAGGACACGCCGGGTTTCTTATTCCATAGTTTGTTGTTGTTATTATCGACAACATCCCTCGAAAAGTCCTCTCAGACCGTCCAGCTCATTAGTTCTCACTGGAGACGTTAATCTTTACAAACAGGATATAAAGTGATGAGCAATGTGGCGTTCAAGGAAGGCTCGGTAAATATCTCGCGGTGCGGGGGCCATTACACCTGCAGATTGATGCAACATAAAATGAAAATAGCGTTTCCTCGATGTGTTTTTAATAGTTTTTGGCGGTCACTGGAGAGGCGTTACGTCCGCCTCCGGCTGCTCGGACAGTAAGCGGCGGATCGGGATCCATCTCACCAACGATGGTGCTGCTTCATGGGGTGTGTTGACCGTCAGGAACACTCAGAAAACAACCAGAGCCTCAGACACTGAGACTCATGAGCTTTGGTTACTCTAATATGGGATATATTATATTAGCTTTTATGACTCCTCCCCTATTGCTGTTTGTTGGGCTTCAAGCTGGGGAGCGGATTTGCTTTTGCAAGATGGGGATGATTGATAGGGAGGGAGGGAGGGAGGGAGGGAGGGAAGGGAGGGAGGGAGGGAGGGAGGGAGGGAGGGAGGGAGGGATGGAGGGAGGGAGGGAGGGATGTTGGTAGGTAGATAGATAGATAGATAGATAGATAGATAGATAGATAGATAGATAGATAGATAGATAGATAGATAGATAGATAGATAGATAGATAGATAGATAGATAGATAGATAGATAGATAGATAGATAGATAGATAGATACAAGTTTTCTACCGAAACAGGAAAAACCTGCAAACATTCATAGCAAGAATAAAAGTGAATGCAAAACGAATGTTCCCTCCGTACATTTGTGAAGTGACGCTCGCCGTTACCCATCAGCCCCAGCGTGGTGACATTCAGGCTGAGGGAGCGAAACACGGCAGCGAGACATGAAAGGAGAGCGGCGCCTTAATAATAATAATGTCAAGTCATCCTGACAGGATGTGAGTCAGCGGGGGTCAGAGCACAATGTGTTCCTCCACTGGTGGGATCATGTATCTCACACACACACACACACACACACACACACACACACACACACACACACACACACACACACACACACACAAACAGATCTTACATAATGCAGGTAAACTAAACCGTGTGCAAAATGTTTCTCTTTATCGGGCTGAAGGCCGAGGTAAAGGGGGCGGAGTCATCCGTCAAAACAATCTCAGCCCAAACTGTCAATATGCAGGTTATTGGTATGGACTCATCTGATACAGATTATTATTATTATTATTTAGATTATCTCATATCTTATATTTTTATTTTTGCATTCCACACAAAGTTTTATTTTGTCTTGTAAACATTTAAAATGTCACTTCTAATGTCTAGATTGCAATTACAGTTTTATGTCATGTTTTTTTTCTTTTTTGTTTTTCTAAATATGATTGTGCAGCTTCGATGTGTGTAAACTTTCTTGGTTTGGTACATTGTGTGCATTATGATGTATTTATGAAACTTAAATCACGTATTCATCACGGATAGACGACAACTGTCATTAAAAAAGGTGTTCATGTCAAACATGAGAAAAATAAAAACAGAAACTAGAAATAGAGCTTTTAAGAATTATGCAACCTTTGGTCGCCAATTAGTGGGAACAACTTTGAAACATAAAAATAAATGCAAACCAAAATAATTATTTTCTTTTTTATTCATATTTTTTGTATTCTTTTATGTCACATTTTCATGATGAATTTAACTTCTAACTATAGTATCTTAATATTTTCAGTTTTTGGAGCCAGAAGCGGCCTGATTTCTAGGTTTTGCATCCTCTTGATCACAGATTAGTTCCCTTTTAAAAAAGAAAGGAACATTTATGTGATAAAAGAAGAAGAAGCCCCAGACTTGTGTTTACATTCGAGGAGTCCTTCCACGCAGAGGGAATATTTAGACGTTCCCTCCGTGGAATCATAACAATACGCCGGCTTCCTTTGATCTTAATGGGGCGTCCCATGAAATATTTATCAGGAGGAACTTCACACCGCGGGGCTCTGATTCTTAAAACAATGAAAACCAAAGAGCCCATGGAACACATGGAACAATAGTGTCTTGTATATTTAGGTTGTACTGAGAGGTATGTTTCTAATATTTGTCCACCTCATTTATATCAATAATAAACTAATCCGTCAATATAACACGACATAAGTCAACGGCTACAAAATGCAGCCTCCGAAATGACCATTAACTTGATGTGTCACACCTTTAAAAAACAAAAGCTGAACAATATAACTTTCACAATAAAAGGCAGGATTATTGCAGGTGTGTTAGTTGTAGCAGGAGAGAGAGAGAGAGAGAGAGAGAGAGAGAGAGAGAGAGAGAGAGTGGGCGTGTTTACATGAGGCGTGTCCAGTGTGGGCAGAAGCTCCGCCCCCCAGTCTGACTCTCCGCCCACACAGGACACTTCTAAACAGCAGGAAGTCCTTCGACATGAGGCTGACCAAATATTTGGATTAAAGGAGAAGTGAGGACCGTCGGAGAGTAAGAACAAGACGAATGAAGGAAGAAACACAAAACGATGAGCCAAAGAAATAAAACGAGCTTCAAACTTTAAGAGGCTGCTGTTCACATCTGCCATTATCCTTTTTTTTGTTTTTTAACAATTGACGACCACCTTGCTGGCTGCCATCAGTCTGAGAGGGAGAAGCTCACAAACAGAGGCACAGAAACTCTTAATTAGCGACAGCTGATTAAATGCAGCAACAGCTGTCAGCTGGTAAAAGTAAAAAAAAACACTCCTCAAAGACACGGAAAAGACGGCGTTGGTAATAATTGGAGCTTTAAATAATATTGCAGCGTTCTGCGTTTCATGTCGAGGGCATAAATTATAATATCGATTTATTGAAGGTTTGTGGAGAGCAGGCGATGGACGCCAGGCGGCACAAACAGCTGGACATTAATAATGTTTTACCCAACGAGCCGGCTTAAGGTTTCGTATCAACCGGCTGGACCGATTGATACGAGAGGGAAAGTTAATCAATCAGCTGTAAACTGCAAGGAAGAGGGAACTGCATGAGGAGGATGTGAAGAGGAAACCCTGAATCCCTGAAGAGGGATGGAGCTGCAGTCAAATTACAGTTGACAGCCATCAATTCACCTTTTTATTCTATTAGACATTGTGTGAAGTTGATATAATAAAATTGGCAATTGACCGCTTACGGCCAAAAAAAGTGTTTTGTGAGGTCAAAGGTCAACCTCGTTTGTGCCAATTATTTTTCTGAGGGGAGGCAACCCGAGGCAACCCGAAAACATGCCTCTGGTTTGGCTGTCGTCTGTGCAGGAGCGAAACAAGATGGAAGAAAACAGCTGATGAAGAAGGAAGAAGAGGAGGAAAGATGTTTTGACTTAAAAACTTCACTTCATTTGAAGTCCACAGGTCTTTTGTTTTCCTCTCCGGTGCGACGCTGTGTTTTAAACACACTGTAGAAGTTAAGTTCACGTTGCTGCTC
>CM042229.1:1527500-1567500 GCA_023566465.1 Cottus gobio | reverse complement strand
CCAGGAAAACCAGGAACATATTGCTTCACTTTGATGTCATTAGGAAGTTTAATCGGAGGGCGAATATCCACCAAGTGCCCATTTTATTAGCCTCCACGCATCCCGGGGGAAACGTCAAGGAATGTGTGTGTGTGTGTGTGTGTGTGTGTGTGTGTGTGTGTGTGTGTGTGTGTGTGTGTGTGTGTGTGTGTGTGAACGAGCAACAGTCCAGAGAGGAACGCCACCCAACTGAGCCACAATGTTCCTTTCAGGAGGAAACACTAATACCTCCTTATGTAAATGATTACGCAACAATGAGCCATGAGACGGGCTGCTGTGTGTCTGTGTGTGTGTGTGTGTGTGCTGGGAAGGGAGGGGATGTTGGCTGGCTGAAACACACACACACACACACACACACACACAGGGAAAGAAACGACATTAAGAGGCAGAAAAACAAACACAGAACACCAACAATGCAAAACAGACATGTAAGCACACAAAGTACAGACACAATACACATACACACACACACAGACACACACACACACAGACACAGACACAGACAGACACAACGACTCATTCAAACCAGCACAAAGTTTGAAAAGTTGTCATGGCAACAATAATTGCACCGTGCCACACGGTGCCACACGGTGCCACACCGTGCCACACGGTGCCACATGGTGCCACACGGTGCCACACCGTGCCACACCGTGCCACATGGTGCCACATGGTGCCACACGGTGCCACACCGTGCCACACCGTGCCACACGGTGCCACACGGTGCCACACGGTGCCACATGGTGCCACACCGTGCCACACGGTGCCACACGGTGCCACATGGTGCCACACCGTGCCACACCGTGCCACACCGTGCCACACGGTGCCACACGGTGCCACACGGTGCCACACGGTGCCACACGGTGCCACACCGTGCCACACGGTGCCACATGGTGCCACACGGTGCCACACCGTGCCACACGGTGCCACATGGTGCCACACGGTGCCACATGGTGCCACACGGTGCCACATGGTGCCACACGGTGCCACACGGTGCCACATGGTGCCACACCGTGCCACATGGTGCCACATGGTGCCACACCGTGCCACATGGTGCCACATGGTGCCACACCGTGCCACACCGTGCCACATGGTGCCACATGGTGCCACACCGTGCCACATGGTGCCACATGGTGCCACATGGTGCCACACGGTGCCATATGGTGCCACACGGTGCCACATGGTGCCACAATGTGCCACACCGTGCCGCATGGTGCCACATGGTGCCACACCGTGCCACATGGTGCCACAACGTGCCACAACGTGCCACACCGTGCCGCATGGTGCCACATGGTGCCACACCGTGCCACATGGTGCCACACCGTGTGCCACATCGTGCCACATGGTGCCACATGGTGCCACACCGTGTGCCACATCGTGCCACATGGTGCCACATGGTGCCACACCGTGCCACATGGTGCCACATGGTGCCACACCGTGTGCCACATCGTGCCACATGGTGCCACACCGTGTGCCACATCGTGCCACATGGTGCCACATGGTGCCACAACGTGCCACACCGGTTCGCTTCCATATTACGGCCAGGATTTAAAAATGTGACTCCTCGTTGGGATCCAATAAAACCTGCAAATAAAAGGTCTTGTGGAAAAAAACATGTTGACAGGCTGATAACACTGCCTCTCTGTGTGTGTGTGTGTGTGTGTGTGTGTGTGTGTGTGTGTGTGTGTGTGTGTGCGTGTGTGTGCGTGTGTGTGTGTGTGTGTGAGTGTGTGTGTGTAGTGGAAAGCTCTATTTTGTTTTTTTGAGGGCTTTGGCCCTCATTACATGCATGAAGCAAATAGCAAGCGTGCGACTGTAAATGTGTGAGTGTGCGTGTGTGTGTTTTGCTTCTGTACTTTTGTAACACAGATCAGAGTAAGCGTGTGGGAGTTGTTTTAAAAAGCTCCCTTGAAGGATAAGAGACCAGAGAGAAAGGAAAAAAAGATAAGGGGAGACTGAGAAAGAGAGAAAGAGAGAGAGAGAGAGAGAGAGAGAGAGAGAGAGAGAGGTCACACAGAGAGAAGGTGGTAATTTTGTTTTGGATTATATATATATTTATATATATATATATATATATATACAAACATGTATGGGTTTTTGACGGCTGAATTATCTCTAGGATGTCGAAATAAAAAAGCATTAATGGTGAACCCTAACCTTCCCACCCTGGAGGTCCTGAACTATGACGTTGAAGTTTAAAAGTCTTCAGGACGATCAACTTATTTATCTTGTTGAACTGAGACAACAAAAGCTTGTAAAGAACAACAACCCTTTGTCTTTAACATCCTTTATCCTCGGCGGCTGTGAGCTGCTGTTCCTCATCCTCATCATCATCAAAGCCTTCAGCCTCCCGGTGGCCTCGTGGATCACATGTCATGCACCTCAACACTTTATTTGGGGTTTGATTCTTTCCCGCTGCAGGTTTTCTCCCTCAACGGATGATTTCATCAAATTTAATCGAATCAAATTGAATCTAATCTGTGATTTATTATCTTTCAGGAGAGCAGTCAGAAGAAAGTCCCGCCCTCTCGCTGTCAGTCAAAGCCCAGCGGGCTTGCCTGAATACAGACAAGCGGATAAGGAAAACAACTCCACCACTCACTCACTCACTCACTCACTCACTCACTCACACACTCACACACTCACACACTCACACACTCACACACTCACACACACACACACACACACACACACACACACACACACACACACACACACACACACACACACACACACACACACACACACACACACACCGTCTGCATGGAGCGCTGACATCCGGCTCTCGTAAAAGCCGATGGGATGGAACGCCACCGTGAGCCGGACGACTCGCTGACTGAATGTGTGTGTGTTTAAATTAATAAATGGTGTGGAAAGCCCTCCCAGGGGAGCGGAGGCCGATAAAGCACCACATTAATTCATGATTTCATAATGTGATGTTTTATCGCAAATGATGCACGTTGTGGTTTTGCAGCTTTTCAATGGAGGAGGGAAATCTCTGTGTTTGTTGTTTTATTTTTTCAAAGCAAAAAAGAAAGGACGAAACAGAAACTTTTCTTGGAGCTCATATTTGTTGCCAGTTCATGCAAAAATGAACGTTAAAACTGTAAAACGATAAAACTCGGGCGAAGGTGACACAAACATCGCACACGTTCAGGTGTCACGAGGTGGTTGTAACGCTCCAGAAACACCACTAGGGGCGCCGATCCCGAGTCTGTTAGCCGACGCCCACTGTTCCTACGAGGTGGGAGGGGCATCGCGAGAAAGATAGAGTGCAAAAGAGAGAGAGACGATTCAAACAGACGTAAAAAGCACCTCTTAAAGCCGTATGAACATAAATAGATCATTAATTAATTAATTGTTTTATTTACTATACACATTATATGCTGGGATTCAAATCCCTATTTTTAAGTTTTGACGAATTCTGTTGCATCAAAAAAAAGGTTTTCACTTGTTATTCCAGTTCATTTTATCTTTTCTTCACCAAGTTGCTGCAGGAAGTTTATTATTCTAATAATACTTTTTTTTGTTGCAATTTCTCAAAAAGCAATTTTCGAGAATGTCCCCAGTCTCTTCCACACCGTGAGGCTTGCAGCTTATTAATGAAACCCGTCGGTAGCGGATGACACCAGAAGCCCCTGGTACCGGTCCATTTCTGATCTGGAGGAGAGGGACCGGTCCAGCTGGACCTTGGTTTTGGTTCAACTGGAGCTTTAATGACAGAGCCGGTTTTAACCCCCAGTGTTTCTACGCTCCTCTCTTTGAAAACGCTTTTGTGGGATTGGGCCTGATGGGCCTGGTTTAGAAGTACGAATATTAACATATCACTCATTATTTTTGCCTTTTTTTTGTATTTTGTACAGGCCCAGGGGAGCCCGGGATGTTTACAATCCAAGATTTAAATGGGGCTGATGTTGTTGTTGTTGTTGTGCGTTTGTCATTGTCTGTGTTTGTTTCTCTTCCTGTGACTGTGAAACTAGTTTCCTCTGGAGATAGAGTAAAGATAACCTTGGATCGGGTTGTTGTTTCTTCTTCTTCCTGAATTTAATCGCCGTCGTCGGGGGAAAACTCTCGTTTGAGTCCCGTTCTGCTGCCTGTAATTTCATTTGGAAAGCTAACGTACTTTTTCCTGTTCACCCAACGTTTAGAGCTTCACAGCGCCGGGTTTCTCTTTACATCCTGAACATATTGCCAGCAGACGCCACCTCCGGGTCTGAGAAGTGAACCCGAAGTGCCTGATAACCGGCATTCTTTCAAATGGCCAGCAGGGGGCGACTCGTCTGGTCGCATTAAGGATGCTCCGGCTATCGGCTCATACTGTGCTCATGTACTGTGATACAACCCACCCAGCCTCAGAGGCTGCAGCGATGACCCCGGTGCACCAACGGGTTAAAGCCGGCGAGGCCATGGGAAACCCCTGTGGGCTCTGGCAGCGAGCCAAAGGGGGCGGGACAAAGGGGCGGAGTAATGAGGCCTGTGGCATGCATGCACGTGCATGGGAGGCGTGTCCGAACACACACATACCTCACATGTGTACACGTGATGAGTGAGGGGCGACCAGGCGCGCGCACACACACACACACACACACACACACACACACACACACACACACACACACACACACACACACACACACACACACACACACACACACACACACACACACACACACACACACACACACACACTTCCACCCTCTTCCTGCATTCCTCTCCTGTCTGACACACTTCCAGTAAGCCCACCACCACCAGCAGCAGCCGCAGCCCTCCGGACGACTAAAAATATGCACCGCCCGTCACACACCGAGACACAAACACCACCTTCTTCTTTGTGTGTGTGTGTGTGTGTGTGTGTGTGTGTGTGTGTGTGTGTGTGTGTGTGTGTGTGTGTGTGTGTGTGTGTGGGGGTGGGGGGACTGAGAGGAAAACAGGCCACAGGTGAGGAAATCCTCAGTGAGGTTTTGCTGCGTTATATTTACTCTGCCTGTGTATATAATACTATTTGGTGAGGCTGTTGGAGGCTGTTGGAGGCTGTTGGAGGCTGGTCGATGCTGGAGAGCTAGTTAACGTTAGCCGGTAGCAGCCGGTGGGCCGCACGGTTCTACTAAATGAAGAAGCTAACGGCTAACGGCTAACGGCTAACGGCTAACGGAGGTAGTTACATTATGACACGTTCAAGCTCTGTTTGGTCAAACTATTAGGTGAAGGTTATTTCATAAGGTTAGTGTTCAATCTGATACATTTATTTGTTGGCGAGAAACTTGAAAAGTTTAACTTATGTTCAGGAACCAGAACTGAAAGGATGAAAGACAAGAAGAGGAAGATGCAAAGGTCACAGTGTTAGTCAAATTGAGCATGCGCACACACACACACACACACACACACACACACACACACACACATATCAGTGAAAGAGAGAAGGGGAAACTCCACTATCTATTCCATCTTCTCCTGTGTCTCACTCTCTCTCAGTATCTGTTTCACACACACACACACACACACACACACACACACACACACACACACACACACACACACACACACACACACACACACACACACACACACACACACACACACACACACACACACACACACACACACACACACACACACAAATACACACACACACACACACACACACACACACATACACACAAATACACACACACACACACACATTGGTAAAAGGCGGACGGCGTGGTCCAGATGTTGCTGAACCCACAGTGCAGAAGGCAAAGGCTTTGATCTGCCTCACCGCAGAGGAACTACTGGAGGAGAGGATGCCGACTGCTCCTTTAAAGTGAGGAAAGTGAGTAAATGTGTGTGTGTGTGTGTGTGTGTGTGTGTGTGTGTGTGTGTGTGTGTGTGTGTGTGTGTGTGTGTGTGGTGTGTGTGTGTGTGTGTGTGTGGTGGAGTGAGGGAGGAGGTGGCTGGTGCTCCCATGTGAGATGAGAGTCTACGAGACTACGCCAGAGGGATAACTCACACACATACAAACAGATATCCCAGGAAAACACACAGAAATAAATTGTGCGTCCACGGACGAAGGCACCCGAACGCACACACGGCCCAGACTTTCCTCTTCGGTCACTTCCATGTGGGGCGCAACATGCGCAAACACACAAATACTCACAAAACCGACCCACACTGAGCGCGGGGGTTGCCTGCAGTAAACACCAGCAGCCGCACGCCACACATGCTGAGCTGAGGAAATGCTTACACACACACACACACACACACACACACACACGTAATTTAAGAAAAGCTGCATTCATTTATCCACTCAGACCAGCTCTCCTCTGTACAAGCATTTCCTCTTTCCATCCAGCCTCCAAATTATATATATATATATATGTTTTTGTCAGCGGCACTTAATAACAGAACCCTGGTTAAATAAAGGTTACATGCATCACCGCCTGCCAGCTGAGTCTCTGGGTGGGGGATGTGGAGTCGGCACACGCCAACACATTCAGGTTCTGGCAGGATGATTTGCTCCCAAACACACAAACACAACTCAGGAGGTCACAAACTATTGTTTGGAGGTGAAATGTTTAGATTTCCCAGGTTCATGAAGCCCGTCTTTGCCGGCGGGATCTCCAGAGGTGACTGGGTTTCTGCCGGAGTATGACTCACACCCGCTGGAACCCGAAAAACCCGGCTCAGTTCTGGCCAACATGCGGTCGGAGAGAGTCCGCCTGCCAGCTCTGACTTGACATTTCAGTGAGGTCGGCCAGCCAGCCAGCCAGCCAGCAAGCCAGCCAGCCAGCAAGCCAGCAAGCCAGCCGGTCAGTCAACACAGCCAGGCAGCCGGCCCAGAAACGTGGTCAAAGATGGACCGCTCAAGCAGCCATTGTGCTGCTTGGTTGGACAATGGCCATCAGTTGGAGAAGGAAGTTCACTCAGACGGCCAGATGTCAGTCGGGGAACAAGGCGGCTTGTCTCCGGCGAGATTAATAAAGCGCCCGGGCGACCCCGCCACATGCCGTGGTGATGAGAGGGTAGGAGCCACCCATTGACCCGTCACTCATCCATTCAGTCGGTCGGGGAAATGACCGTCCTGCCAGGCAAGCGGTCGCCGTGGTCTTGGTTAGCCAGCGGGGCGGGCGAGCCTGGGAAGTGCTAAACGACAGCCCTGCCGGCCCAGTCAGCCGGCGAGGAGGCGGAACGCTCGGATAATGGCGGCCGGGCGCCGATCCATCAAGCCAAGAAACGACCCGATCAGGTCGCTGAGCCGCTCGGCAAACCGGACGGTTCACTCCGCCAGCCGATGACTCGATCAGCCAATCAGGGAAGGCCGTCTCCTTCATGTGCATCGGTGACTTGATGCACTCGTCCAGAAATCTGAATGCGTTATTATTATTATTATTATTATTATTATTATTATTATTATTATTATTATGTTGCCTTTGCGGTTCCTTCCTCAGTTGGAGGTTTTATAAAAAAAAAAAACTTCCCCCCGGAAAGAGATCAAAAGCTATTTCTCACTATAACATGTTATTAGTTTTGTCATCTGGGGATCGACCAGATACAAGCGCAAGGGTCCAATTTGGCTCCTTAGTCCGTACTTTTAAGAAAAACAGTTCTCATATTCACTCCAGCAGCCAAAAGCAACCAAATCAGCCTGTGGTCGAAAATACACCCGTTGAACCCTCATAGCGATGCGGTGATGACTTAATGTGGTGGTCAGGAAGTCATCCATCCCTCATCCAGTCTGCTTCTGCTTCATCAAGGAACCCAGTTTGTACTCATAAAGTCAGCGAGTGTCCCATCAAACCAGTCAGTCAGCCACTCAGACGGATTGTATCCCCCTTCTGACCAGTTTGACCAGTTTGACCTGAGAGTCCAGAATCACGTTGTATTCTTACTTTTTAATTGTATTATAGTTGTGTTGCCTTTAAGGCATTTTCAATATCAAGAGTTATTTCAAAACAAAAAAAGAGACTGCTTCATGTGTTAAAGCTGCATTCTCTCTCTTGACCACCAGGGGGAGCCTCTTCTGGTTGTATAGAAGTCTATGCTTCATGTGTTAAAGCTGCATTCTCTCTCCTGACCACCAGGGGGCGACTCCTCTGGTTGTATAGAAGTCTATGCTTCATGTGTTAAAGCTGCATTCTCTCTCCTGACCACCAGGGGGAGCCTCCTCTGGTTGTATAGAAGTCTATGCTTCATGTGTTAAAGCTGCATTCTCTCCTGACCACCAGTACTTAGCTCCGCCCTCTCGTGTCCCTTGTGGTTGCAAAATAAACCAAGATGGCTACAGCCGAAATGCCGAAACAACGGATTCAGAATGGCAGGCCAAACCCTAATGGGTGAAGTCACGGTTATCCACTGTCTGTGCTCAAGCCAAACCAAACTCATAATTTTGCCTCAGCATCTTCATGCTTCTCTGTGTTCATACCGTCCATAAACATTGTTGACTGGATGCTTTGCATAGCTTCCACGCGTATCAGACACAAGTTTTACATATCGCCGCTGCCGGAAACCCGACTTGCAATCTCAGCTGAGCTGGAGCTCCACATCCCGCGAGCACGAAGCGCGTCGACCAATCGAATGAGCCCGTTTACAGTCTGTAACATGCACGATGGCCGTCTATCCTCTGGTCCTGCAGCACATACACCACTCTGGTCAGGAGATGTTACACAGCTTTAAACGCCGCTCAGAAAGCCAACGTGTTCGTCCAAACCACAAACAACTGGTTTGCATTCACTGGCTCGGCCACCGGTCCGAGTGGGGGTTGGACGAATAAAGCGATAAATAAAAGTAACCCTATCTAATGTTCTTTCATTTGTGTGCAAAGGGAGCAGATCTCCTCGTGTGAATGTGTAATTATTTCCCTCTCCGGCTCGCCGTTGTCATCGTGGACCGAGGCCGTCGAGTCGCTGCCAAGGCCCCATTCACTGTCTGCACATAGCCGGTGTTACGCAACGGCTAATTACCTCCACTCAGCCCGACAAAACCGTGGAGAGGGAGAGAGAGAGGGAGGGAGGGAGGGAGGGAGAGAGAGAGGGAGAGAGAGAGGGAGAAGGGAAAAGAAGGGAGGGGGGAGTGAGTGATGAAATAAAATAGACCGGAGGGGAGGAGGGACGGCCAGAGGAAAGAGAGAACTTGTAAAGGAGATGGGAGGCAGTGGGTGGAGAAAGAGTTTAGAGAAAAATAGAGAGGGGAGGATAATGAGAGGTAGAAAGCAAAGGACAGTGGGTGGAGGAAGGAGAGCCGAGTCTCCTGCAGTGTTTTGGTCAGGAGGAAAAAGACAACATCAAACCATAATGACCTCTTCGAGAGAGAGAGAGAGAGAGAGAGAGAGAGAGGGAGAGGGAGAAGAGAGAGAGAGGGAGAGAGAGAGAGGGAGAGAGAGCGAGAGAGGGAGAGAGAGAGAGAGAGAGGGAGAAGAGGAGAGTTGTCAAAGCCAGACAGGGCCCGCAGCTCTTTTTCGCCAACAATTTTTGGAGATGATGTCATCATTCATAAAAAAAAGAAAAAGGTTTAAAAAAAAAAATAATGTGTCTGCGCCTCTGGCTGAAATAGAGCAAAAGTAAGAGAGGAAGGTGGGAGTGGAAAGCAGAGAGAGAGAAGATGAGTAGAGATGAAGACCGACAAGAGAGAGGGAGAGAGAGAGAGAGAGAGAGAGAGAGAGAAATTAAACAGAAGAGTGGGATCAGGACAAAAATGTCTGAAAGGAAACAAACATGACATAACTGGAGAGAAGAAGAAGGAGAGGGAAACTACCTCACATTCAACTTTTATCTCTTTACTCTTATTTTTGGGTTCAACTCACAGTCAAAGATCCCTTTAAGGAACACCAGCTAGATATAACATATTGATTATTAGCTTTTACAGGCACTGGGATGTAGATTGGGTCCAGGCCAGCTGTTTCCAGGGATCGTGCTAAGCTAAGCTAAGCTAACTGGCTGCAGCACACATGAGCACACCAGCTAGCTGCTAGCTAGTGCTCTACTAGCTAGCTGCTGGTTGGTTGAAGATGAACTAAGATCTCTACCTTTCTGGCCGTGAGAGTAATTATAAAAACACCGTCGACATCATGCTTCTGGAGTAATAAAAAATGTCCTCATTGATGGCCGAAGAGGAAAACCTCCTATTAATGCACTTTTTTTGAGAATGCAAAAAAAAAAAATGTTTTCTTGCAGAATTGTATTTGTTAAGGATTCCCAATACACAATACAAAATACAAAAAATACACAAAGTACAGATTGGAGGTTTTTCTCCACTTTTCCTGGATCATTTGGCAGATCAGAGGTGTGATGTCATGGCTAATGGATGTGGTCGGTGGTCCCAAACACCCCTCATTGTTTGAACTCATCTACCTTGTCAAGCTCGGAGGCCGTCTTCATACCAAATACTGGAAAGCCTTCACTTCCTGTGTGGGAATAAGGTGTCCTACCCGCCAGGATTCTGCCCGACTACAGGGATGTTCAGCCTTAAACATATCAAGGGGACGAAAGAGGAGAAGAAAAGAAAAGTCATGGCTTCCAGATGACAGACGACAGGAAAAAAGAGGAACAAATGGCCCTCACACTCATCCCCCTCCGCCTCCATCTCCCCATCCATCCGTCAGCAGTCCATCTCAGCATCACTGTATGTCACTTCATCACCGTATCGCATGCGAGATAATATATTATCCTCCGTTGGTCCATCTCTCCTTATCTATCTCTGCCATTGCTCCTTCTCTCCCAATCTGCTCATCTATCGCTCTGCCTCCAGGCTCTCTTCAATCTGTTCGCTGCGTACTGTTTGTCACATGAGATATTAACCTATTAGGTAATGCAAACAGAGAGGGGCGACACATTTATCCAGTTAAATCTCAGAATCATGAAGATGAACCAGATGTCCGTTTGTGTTTTTATTTCCATGCGTTGTCTTTTTTATTCATTCAAGACTGTGAAGCATTCATTCTCCTGTTTTTGGCATAGACCGTATATAAGAAGTGGATGTGGCCAACTTGTCGCCATCTTGGTTTTTCGTCCTCACCGTCTCATTTTTTTTGCAACTTGAAGTGACAAAAGGGTTGAGAATAAGATCAAAAGTGTTCCAAATAACTTCCATGAACTGGAAAAGTTTGTAGACAAAAACATAGACAGCTCCCAGACCAGACAACACAGAGTTAACAAACACTCAATCACCTTGTAGCCCCGCCCCTAAAGCGTCCCCTGCTTTATGGTTTGAGGGAATACATCAAAAGAGAAGTAGAGTCATTTATATAGACTTCTATACAACCAGAGGAGTCGCCCCCTGGTGGTCAGGAGAGAGAATGCAGCTTTAACACATGAAGCATAGACTTCTATACAACCCGAGGAGTCGCCCCCTGGTGTTCAGTAGAGAGAATACAGCTTTAACACAGCATAGACTTCTATACAACTAGAGGAGTCGCCCCCTGGTGGTCAGGAGAAAGAATGCAGCTTTAACACATGAAGCATAGACTTCTATACAACCCGAGGAGTCGCCCCCTGGTGGTCAGGAGAGAGAATGCAGCTTTAACACATGAAGCATAGACTTCTATACAACCAGAGGAGTCGCCCCCTGGTGGTCAGTAGAGAGAATGCAGCTTTAACACATGAAGCATAGACTTCTATACAACCCGAGGAGTCGCCCCCTGGTGGTCAGGAGAGAGAATGCAGCTTTAACACAGCATAGACTTCTATACAACTAGAGGAGTCGCCCCCTGGTGGTCAGGAGAGAGAATGCAGCTTTAACACATGAAGCATAGACTTCTATACAACCAGAGGAGTCGCCCCCTGGTGGTCAGGAGAGAGAATGCAGCTTTAACACATGAAGCATAGACTTCTATACAACCAGAGGAGTCGCCCCCTGGTGGTCAGTAGAGAGAATGCAGCTTTAACACATGAAGCATAGACTTCTATACAACCAGAGGAGTTGCCCCCTGGTGGTCAGACGAGAGAATGCAACTTTAAGACATGAAGCATAGACTTCTATACAACCAGAGGAGTTGCCCCCTGGTGGTCAGACGAGAGAATGCAACTTTAAGACACTTACATGTTGGTCTTTTTGGTTTTTCACTTAATTGATTGCATGTTAAACTGCAGATGGAAGAGCCAACGATTAATTTCCCTTATTATGTTTGCCATTTTATTGAGAAACACTAGATTTGATTTACCTTTTGTTTGATTTATTGTGACGTGTTTTTTATAGGTTACTGGATACGACGGGCTCTTCTTTTCCTTGTTTATGAATGCGGTGAGAGTTCACGGCAAAACAGCTTTCTGTGTTTTACGACACAATCACCAACCAGACTAAATTACTTTTTAATGTTTTTTAACTTGCTGCCTTTTTTCCACTCTGGTCCTTGAATCGAGTGGCAAAAAAATGCCTCTAATGACATAGTGGACCAAAGGCCTTGAACTAAAAGAGGTGGAAAACATTTACCACAGTATTACTCAGCCTTGTTCAGCAGCTTTTCTGTCTGTTTATAATGCAACCGAATATGTCACTGCTATGAAATATGAGTTGACGAAGCTTTTACTTCATTTACTTGTTTTTTTTTGCTGAGAGTGAGCTTCCTCTGCGTCTGGTTTTCTGCAACATTTGACCAAATCTTACATGACCGATAATTTCTCTGTCTCCCAAAGAGAATATGTGTGTGTGTGTGTGTGTGTGTGTGTGTGTGTGGCCTCCCACTGTGACATGTCTGTCTGACAGGCATTACCAGGCAGTCTGAGCATTTTCATTAGTTCCTAGAACGCCAAACAAACCACACGAGTATGTGAAGCAGCTGCAGTTGAGAGAGAGAGAGAGAGAGAGAGAGAGAGAGAGAGAGAGAGAGCGTGCCCACACTAATCTACAGTATAAGTGAATTTAAGTGGGTCGAAGTGCATATCTGCACACATCTGTCTACCAGCTTGCTTCTGTGTGTGTGTGTGTGTGTGTGTGTGTGTGTGTGTGTATGTGTGTTTCCCTGCCTGCACATGCATCCAAACCCAAAGTGTGTGCGTTTGTGTTGCAATTAGCAAGAGATTGTGGATTTCTGCATGTATTCCATGCAACTTATAACTTCCTACAACGTGTAATGCATATAATGCATGTAATGCTAACACGTTTTTTTATTGCAATTCAATGGCCTTTATTTCTGAACATTTCCAAAATGTTGCTGAATGTACAACAGCTGTGTCTTTAAAAACAACACATGTTTTGGTGGATAATCTCAGCACGAGCTCATTTTATCACATTCTGCACAACAATTTCACCAGATTCCATCGTGACGCTTTCCCCCAACTGGAATCTCACGTTTCCACAAGCCCGGCGACAATGTGGCGATTTTCCAAAACAACTATTAGTGGAGGCAAACAGAAGTGGAAATGTGCATAACCCCGTCCGGGATCTCCGGCGACCGTGGGAACGCTGCCAGCGTGTTTAGATGCTGACGTGTCATCCCTGCAGCTGAAGGTGGAGCCTCACTAACGGATAACGACTCCTACCTGACCACCAGCTCCGGTATGGCCTCCAGGCTGGCGGGGACCTGCACTCCCTTCTCCCACTCCTGCCTCCACGGGTCCGAGAGCACGTAGAAGTCGTCCGGGCCGAGCTGGGCCGAGTCCGGGAGCTTCATGGCCGTGATGAAGTCGGTGCGGAAAACCTGCGAGAGAGGAAGAGGAAGAGAGGAAGCAAAGAGTTGGTCAAATGGTCAAAAACAGCCGTGATATATACTCCCACTCCTTTGAAGCACTCTGATTCTCAACGTCTTTGAAGGAAAAGGTAAAAGGTAAATGGACCATTCAAAGAGCTTTGACAATACTCGCCATCATTCACCCATTTACACCCATTCATACAGTGATGGGAGGGGCTTCCATGCCCATCAGGACTACCTCACATTGCCAGCACAGAGCATACGGGGTTAAGTGTCTAGGACACGTCGACATGGACGACCCGCGGACCCTCTGATTGAAGGACGAGCCCGCTCTACCACCGAGCCGCCGTCACAGGAGATCTCAGAGTACTCGTGAAAAGAATCGATCTTGATTAAAAGAAATAAACTGTAAGGTTTATGGCTCCGTGGCCTCAAAGCGATGCATTTTTATTTCATTTTTTTTTTGCATTTCTGCCTGGAGTGCCACTCGACACTGAGCAGGTGAGGAACACGAGGAACCGATGCTGAAAGGTGCTGAGTAGCATTTGTCTAGAAAAGCCTCGATCGCTCAGTGTGCAGCGATGGATGGATCCTTTCAGGCGGTTTAACGCTCCTCTGGATGTTCAAGTGGTTTTTTTTCCGCTGCAGCTTTTCTTGTAATGCGTGGCGTTACTTTTGGGTGCAAAGACACATGAGAGGGTTTCATCATCGCCTCGCCTGAGAGGGAAGGATGTCTCCTTTCACTACAAGCAGCGTTTCCTCTATCCTCAGATGTCTGCTCCGTGCATCGCTCAGCAGGTGGTCTCGTTTCCCTCACTTACATTTCTTCTTACACTAAGATGCGAGGAAAAGACAAATGAGAAGCACCGGCTGACAAAGGAAGTAGAGAGATGAGAGAGGAAGAGGAAGAGGAAACCAGACCAGTGCAAGTCCCGACACTCTGAAGGTAACATGTGTAACATGCAAACTATAAACACTCCTCAAATGTATCTGAAAGATCCAATTACACACAGAGAAACAATGATATGGCTTCATGATAATATGTGTGCATGCACAGTGTTAGTATTAGTACCATGATGTGTGATGTGTATGAAATAAGACTTATATGAGCAATCACAGTAAAAACTAATCAGACACAAGCAGTTAAGGGAAAAGTCTTCTGTCTGAGACCGAGACAAGACCTTCAAAAAGTGGTCTTTT
This sequence comes from Cottus gobio, assembly GCA_023566465.1. NCBI lineage: Eukaryota > Metazoa > Chordata > Actinopteri > Perciformes > Cottidae > Cottus > Cottus gobio. The sequence continues at coordinate 1,552,664 of CM042229.1, read as the reverse complement.
ATATATATATATATATATATATATTGTATATATCATTTTAATCATTACATATATATGTATACATATATATATGTAATGATTAAAATGATGTGTGTAGGAGGGTTTTATAACAACAAACAAGGTGAGCTTGTGTGTGATGCAGTGTTTTTAAGACCTGAGGGAGTGTGTGTATTCAAGCAGACACAATAATTCTCACTTATAATGTGAACACACACACACACACACACACACACACACACACACACACACACACACACACACACACAGCCTCTCTCTGTCTGCTCTAACAGCGTCCTGAAGCATCGATAATATCAGTCATATAGTCAAGGACATCAGCCAAGAACACACACACACACACACACACACACACACACACACACACACACACACACACACAAGAAACAAGAAAGAAAACACACACAAGAAAGAAAACAAGAAACACACACACGGCAGAACCAAATCATCCGTATGACTTCCCTCTACATTTTCTTATCATTTTCTTATCCTCTGCTTTATTGGCTCGTCTCCTCCATCCTTCTCCCTCGGTCTCTCCATTAACCTCTCCACCCTAACCCCCCTCCTCCTCCTCCCCCTCATCCCCCCTCATCCTTTCCTCACTCAGTCCACTAATGTGCTTTTTTAACTTGCTTTATTTTGACCAAAGAAGGATAAAAACATGGGAAAGGGAAATAGAAGAGGGAGCGAAATATAATGAGTTAAACAACCAACCAGCTAACCAACCAACCAACCAACCAACCAACCAGCCAGCCAACCAACCAACCAGCCAGCCAACCAACCAACCAGCCAACCAACCAACCAGCCAGCCAACCAACCAACCAGCCAGCCAACCAACCAACCAGCCAACCAACCAGCTAACCAACCAACCAACCAACCAGCCAACCAACCAGCTAACCAACCAACCAACCAACCAACCAGCCAACCAACCAGCTAACCAACCAACCAGCCAACCAACCAGCTAACCAACCAACCAACCAACCAACCAACCAGCCAACCAACCAACCAACCAACCAGCTAACCAACCAGCCAACTAACCAGCTAACCAACCAACCAACCAACCAGCTAACCAACCAGCCAACCAACCAACCAACCAACCAACCAACCAGCCAACCAACCAACCAGCCAACTAACCAGCTAACCAACCAACCAACCAATCAACCAGCCAACTAACCAGCTAACCAACTAACCAACTAACCAACCAGCCAACCAGCCAACCAACCAACCAACCAACCAACCAACCAACCAGCCAACCAACCAACCAACCAGCCAACTAACCAGCTAACCAGCCAACCAACCAACCAACCAGCCAACTAACCAGCTAACCAACTAACCAACCAACCAACCAACCAGCCAACTAACCAGCTAACCAACCAACCAACCAGCTAACCAACTAGCCAACCAACCAACCAACCAACCAGCCAACTAACCAGCTAACCAACTAACCAACCAACCAACCAGCCAACTAACCAGCTAACCAACCAGCTAACCAACCAGCCAACCAACCAACCAGCCAACCAGCCAACCAACCAACCAACCAACCAACCAACCAGCCAACTAACCAGCTAACCAACCAGCCAACTAACCAGCTAACCAACCAACCAACCAGCCAACCAGCTAACCAACCAACTAACCAACATTCAGCATTGAACATGTTTTAGGTGTTGATAACCAGCACTAATCAGCTTATCCTGTTCACCTCTTCAGCCCCCCCCCCCCCCCTCCCTCACCCCTCCTTACAATCTGTACTCATCTAAAATCTTAAAACAAACAAGTGGATTTTGTAAGTGGATCTCTGATAAATAAAAACTAGTCACGGAGAATGAAGTTGACAGTCGTCCCAGAGGCAGAATATTTGATCGCCCTCCTCCTGTTGTATTATTAAAATTATTCAAATATTTCGACATTTTCTCTCAGCTCCAAACCCCACCGGTTCCTTCTGGAGACGAGAAAGTGTTTCCACACGGAAAATGAATGAATTTCTAAAAAAAACAGGGGTGTCAGGAGAAGCCCCTCCCCCTTTTAGATTTGACAGAAAACAAACAAACCTGTGTGTGTGTGTGTGTGTGTGTGTGTGTGTGTGTGTGTGTGTGTGTGTGTGTGTGTGTGTGTGTGTGTGTGTGTGTGTGTGTGTGCGTAGGAAGAACTCAGTACATCAGTTTTATCGCTGAGTGTTTATACAGAAACAACTGAAGGTAATTAATGTGAAGGAAACACTTACAAGCTCCTGTAGGGCCTGACTGCCTGCCTCTCTCTCTCTCTCTATATATATATATATATATATATATATATATATATATATATATATATAAAAAAAGGTTTCTTGAAGATCTGATTGTAACGTGTTTGTCTCTAGAGAGTCGGCTGATTTCAGTTTTACTTCATGTGACGCCCAAAACAAAGAAAGGCATTGGACCGTTTATAACATTATTACATTATAGCATTATAATATTATAACATTCTAACATTATAATGGACAGACACTGCTGCAATGAGCCGCCATGAGAACTCTGTCAACAATCACTTTAATAACTTTATTCTGAGGAATATGTGATTGAATTTTGACGTTTCCACTTTCTGCAAATTTAATAAATCATAATTTGCAGAAAAATCCCTTTCACTTGCAACTTCCTGCCTTGTTTGTCTCTTTCTCTCTCTCTCGACTAAACCGTGACGGTCGTCTTCGTAGGAAACACTATTTTCATGATGAGCGCCGTCACCTCGCCATGAATTGGCAGAGTGGACCGTAAAAAAGCTGAATCTGTAAAATAAAGACGTCTGATTCATCCGCTCCCAACACGCTGGAGTCACTGAAATGACGTCATCACGAACTTTCAACATTATTATGTGCCAGTTTTTCCGCCGGTGACTTGCCACATCCCATTTATTGTATTTAAATCACTAAAGTAAACAAAACAATCCACAATCAGTCACATGGACCCGATGAGGTCGTTATTATCTCTTATTACGAGTCGATTATCTTAATCCAGATTGTTATTGTATTCGTACGAATAAAACACTGTTTACACCGGTGAAATATTTTCATTATTATAGCTTATTTAAATCACCTGTTCCCACTTTAATGCATGATAGTGTAGAACATGATAACAGTCACATTAATAATAATAACCGAGATCATGACTGCCACAATTTATAGAAGCTGGTAGGAAGTAAAACTATTCAAATAAATTATTTCTCAACAACTTCAGTGTCATTTTGTTTCTGATCCGTCAGTTTGGTTTACGAGCTCCACTGAAACTCAGTTTAACGTACACACAGAGCACAGCTACACACACATACACACACACACACACACACACACACACTTTGTCTTGTGGCCGGTCAGTCAGTCAGTGGGCCAGTGTGTGTTGAGTTATGAGCTGTACGCACACAGCGCACTCATTAAGTCCAATCTAGATCTGGACTGGAGACATGGTGTGTGTGTATGTGTGTATGTGTGTGTGTGTGTGTGTGTGTGTGTGTGTGTGTGTGTGTGTGTGTGTGTGTGTGTGTGTGTGTGTGTGTGTGTGTGTGTGTGTGTGTGTGTGTGTGTGTGTGTGTGTGTTGGTAGGGGGGCAGCCTGATGGCCATTAATAATCTCGGGGGAGAGCGCTGCTATTATTAGCAATAACTACTCCGACCATGACTGTTAGTTTTAATAAAGACGTTCTATGACGTCTGACTGCTGCTATTGTACCATGAAAACTACTGCAAATACTCCTGCTAATACTACTGCTATTGTACCATGAAAACTACTGCAAATACTCCTGCTAATACAATGTATAACAATGTAAGCGTTCAACAGCATTTCTTCCCGGCTTTACGTACTCGAGTAGCGGTACTTCTCCCAATACTAGTGGTACTACTGCCACTACGAGTACTACTTTGATGCAGCTGCTCCTCCTGACATTTCTACGACCTCCACTCGAACCACTAGCACAAATAATGCAGTATTATATACTTTCATACGACATCAGCGAGCCGTGAAGCGGACTGGGATCCTGAAGCTGGACTCAAGTGTCACATCGAGGTCGGACTCGTAGGTTTGATGCTGTTCGCCCGGCGGGCGTTTTGGGTCTCGCTCTAATCTGTTTATCTGACGAGAAACCCAACATATCAGACCAGGAACAGCCCTCACTATACATATATATATATATATATATCAATATATACATGTTCACAGTGATACCAGAGCAGAAACACATACAGATGCACAGCGTTGACACAACTAAACTCGGCTCAGCGATCGTAGCTATATCGCCAAAAATGCAGTATTTCTTATAAAAATTTGAGGAAATTATTTTGTACCGTAAACATGAACGAGTATAAAGTATAAAGATCCCAAAAGCTCAACCAGGTGGAAGGTGGATGCTTTGGTCTCTCAGTGTGAAACGAGAAGTTAATGTTAATTTATTTGCCACTGTTAAGAATCCCTGGTTATCTAAAGAAATAAAAAGTTCACTTTGAACGGAGAGAGAAAGGATGCTCTGTCCTTCATCTTGTTATTATTAGACTGCTAAACTCCAGCATGGCTTCTCTGCTGGGATTATGGGGCAATAGTTGGTTGTCAGATACCCCGTAAGGTGCAAAGGACCCGTAAGGTGCAAAGGACCCGTAAGGTGCAAAGGACCCGTAAGGTGCAAAGGACCCGTAAGGTGCAAAGGACCCGTAAGGTGCAAAGGACCCGTAAGGTGCAAAGGACCCGTAAGGTGCAAAGGACCCGTAAGGTGCAAAGGACCCATAAAGGAAAAAAGACCCATTAGGGGAAAAAGACCCATAACTTAATCTATTCTTCCCATGCAAAAAAAAAAAAGTAAGGACTTGGACTGGAGATAGAGATGGACATGGAGATGAAGATGAAGATGGAGATGAAGATGACTCTGCTGACTACATACACTGTGAAAGACGACATACGGCATTGAGAGTCAGACTTCACACCTGAGCCTCAGACGGGTCAACGTACGACTAAACGGAACAGGAGAATAAAAGAGAGAGAGAGAGAGAGAGACAGCTAAAGACAGAAGAGAAGAAACTGAAGGGGAAGATTAAAGTAATACAGAGTTGAAAGGAAGCACCATTTAAAGCAGATGACAGAAAAAGGAGAGGAGACGAAGAAAAGGGAGGTAAAGGAAAGGAAAGGGGGAAGTTAAAGTGAAATAAAGGAGTGAGAGGAGTCTGTTGTGCCTCCTCTGGGCATCATGGCTACCTGCTCTCCACCGTGCGTCATGGCAGATGTCGACTCACAGAGAGAGGAGGCTAATTTTAGAAGCCACATCACAGCACCGCTCTAATGATTGGTGTGTGTGAGTGTGTGTGTGTGTGTGTGTGTGTGTGTGTGTGTGTGTGTGTGTGTGTGTGTGTGTGTGTGTGTGTGTGTGTGTGTGTGTGTGTGTGTGTGTGTGTGTGTGTGTGTGTGTGTGTGTGTGTGTGTATGTGTGTGTGTGTGTGTGTGTGTGTGTGTGTGTGTGTGTGTGTGTGAGAGAGAGAAAAGGGGTTGATGAGAGAGTGACAGCATGCGGGAGAGAGGAGAGGAGAGAGAAAGAAGAGAGAGGAAGATAGGAGAGGAGATGGTGAGGGATAGAGAGGAGAGGAGGGAGGAAGAAAGGAGAGAGAGAGGATGAGGGAGAGAGAGGAGAGGAGGAAGAAGAGAGAGGAAGAAAGGAGGGAGAGAGAGGATGAGGGAGAAAGAGGAGAGAGGAAGAAGAGAGAGGAAGAAAGGAGAAGAGAGGAGTGGAAAGGAGAGGAGAGAAGAAGGAAGGAGAAGGGAGAGGAAGAAAGGAGAGGAAAGAGGAAGGAGAGGGGAGAGGAAGAAGAGAGAGGAAGAAAGGAGAAGAGAGGAGAGAGGAAGGAAGGAGAGGAGAGGAGAGAAGAGGAGGAGTGACTCAGTGATTTCAGACTCAGTGCCTCAAACACAAAGTAACGTGATTTGAATCGATCGCGGCCTCAATCGTGTTTTAGATGATTCATATTCATAATTAAGACTTTGTGAATCCTACAAAAGCTTCGGCCATTCAACACAAACCTACAAAACCTTTGTTTAAAATATTGTTCTGGACCGGCCCAAAGAAAACATGAACAAAATCTATTTATTCCTATTTTTATGTCAAAATCCTTGAAAAACAAAACCATGTGTGCTTACGTACCAACCAACTGTTGTGACCTTACGGCCCTAAAATATTCAGTTTTAATGTAAAATATGCTGAAGAGGAACATGTGACACTTAAGTGTGAGTTTACGGTCAAATTAAGAAACCTCAGTTAGTAAAAAAGCAGTTATATAAATATATCAACTTATAAACAAGGAGCACATATTGCAACAGCAACTCCATGTTCTTCTTTATCAGACGGACAGTCTGAGAAATCTTCCACTTATTTCTCCTCTGGCCGAGTTGGACAGAAAGGGGGAGGAGCTTAGCACAGGAAAAGGCAAAAGTATGTATTTAACAGAAGGGGAAGAGAAAATGTTTGGCCTCAAATGTTTCCCAGAGAGAGAAGAGAGGAGGAGAGGAGGAGAGGAGAGGAGGAGGACAGATTCAACTGGCGAGCATCTTTTCCTGATGTTCTTCCAGGAGAAGACTTTTATTCTGGATCTTGTGTTTCACCTCAATTTTCCCTTTTAGTGGAGCTGAACGGTGGAGGAGGTTTATGACGGGAAAACCCTGCAGTGGAAAAGTAAAGAGAGATAAGGAATGCCAGTACGTTTACAGTGAGATACGTTATCGAGAAGGCAAATATGCCCTGAGACACTGAGGAGGGTGATCTACATGTTACAACAGGAAATGTCCGTGAGGCGTTTCACACAACGAGCCGCTCATGAACGCATCATCTTCCTTTGCAGGACAAACGCTTCCCAAGCAGCAGAAACCGACCTCTGCATGTAAATAACATGAGGAACAACGTGGCTCAACCTCCTTCAACCAACGCCAACGTAAGGAAACAAACACAGGACTTTCACCCAGGAGGACGAGCTGCCAAACTACAGGAAAGCAGAGAGACACACCCACCTTCAATAAAGACACGCCCACCTTCAATAAAGACACACCCATCTCCAATAAAGACACGCCCACCTTCAATAACATCAGTGAGCAGCATGAAGCTACACAAGGACCCACACGGCTCAGACAAAAGCAACACAATGAAGATAATGTAACACAATCACTCGGGTGAAAATCACCCGGCGTTAATGTTCTAGGGTTAAGGCTATGTGACGATATAGAAAATATATGAGCACCGAGCATCCGAGATGTTGCTCACATTTCAATCCAACCAAAACAAAAGTACGGGAGGCCTAAGATTCTTGGGGATATAAGAGTTTTTTTTTTAATCTGAAATATCACATGTTACATTTCCTCCTTTTTTTCACGACCCAGTTGCTTCTATGGATCATACAGCTGCAGCAACTCAAAAGCATTTCGTCTTTCATTCTTCTGCAGCCCGACAGGGTTCAGAGGGCGGATGAACAGCGCCGGCTCGGGAGCGGATGAGCGGGGAAAAGAGGCGGGAAAAGCAGCGGCGAAGGGGCGTCGCCGGCATTATGCAGGAAAACGTTACCGCTCGCTAAACCGAGCCCCTCGCGTCGGCAGCCTTTACCGGCTGCCACACAAAAAGAGATCTGAAAAGAGGAGTGAAAGAAGGCTTTCCTCCCTTGAAATGTCACATCCGCCGCCATTAGCCCGACTCCGGCTCCAGCCGCTCTGGAAGAAGCACTCGACCCGCGATTCATGCCCCTCATTAGCAGCGGGACCAGACAGTGAACAAGTCCTTTTGAGATTCCTCTGAACGCAGGCTCCTCATCTCGAGCCCCTGGCCCGCATGCCGCTGCCCCCCCCTCCCCCCTCCACCCCTCCACGCCAAGGGCAGGCTGATTGCCAAGGCTTCGCTCAAAGGTCATGCAATTAAGCTTTGTTCCCGCTTCAATGAGGATTTGACTGGCTGCGCTCCGCCGTTTGAACAGATGTGATTTCTTGGCCTGCAGCGAACTAAGAAAGCTCTGCCCTCCGTTCATGTTCACAATCACGTAATCAAAGAAATTAGTCTGTGACCGGAGAATCCCTGAGAAGGAGAGAAAAGGGCAGAATCTGTGCAGATTTTTCCACATATTGAAATATCAATATCCAGGGCTGCAGGAGCTTCGAGGTTAAGTAAACTGGATCGTGAGCTGGAGGCTTCTTGAGCTGCAGTCCGGGCAGAGCTCTCCTCCCTGGATGCCCTTGGGCAAGGCATTTAACCTCCAAAACCTCCAAACCGCTTCAGTGCAGCTGCTAAATGAAGACTGTACCCGCACTGGGCGGCTTGCTGAGGCTGGATCATGCAACAGCACGAGGATTAGGACAGCTTTGTGGAAAACAGAGGATGTATATGTATCATTTCATCAAGTATAAGAAGTTATGGAAGGCATGAAAAACCACACACACACAATATAATTCAAAATATGAATTCAACCGTTTCTATATAGGAAAGCCCAAAAAAGATACTCTCAGTGGATCAGCTCAGTCGAGGCTGTGTTTGTACTCTGCAGCTCCCAGGTGTGAATATGCGTAAAAAAAAATCATGAATATGAAGTGAGATGTTTCTGAGAGGGGAAGAGTGTGTGTGTGTGTGTGTGTGTGAGAGAGAGAGAGAGAGAGAGAGAGAGAGAGAGAGAGAGAGAGAGAGAGAGCAAACACGCTCAGAAAACCTTTCCCTCAATAAATTAAAAAAAAAAGGTTAAAAAACTGGGTCACTGACAAGAAAAAGTGAAGGAATCTCCCCTCCTCCCACCCCACCTCACACACACTTACACACACCCCACACACACTTACACACACACCCCAACGGAGCAAATACCCTTCTTGGTACGGCGATGCTCAGGCAGACGATCTGGTGAAATGGTAAGCGGGGTTTGAGGGGGGGGGGGGGGGGGGGGGCATGTGACCCAGTTATGAAAACCAAAAACAACTCCATGATGAATGCTGCTTGGCATGCGGCTGCTTTTACTGTAACTGTAAGTGATAAGAAGAAGAAGAAGAAGAATTTACACGAATCTATCGGAGGAAACACCAGAGCATCAATTAGGAGGACGAGTGAGAAGGAAGCGGAGACGAAGACGATGATGACGATGACGAGGACACTTTGATCAGCGTGGACGCTGAAGCCTCCAGGAAACACTTCAGAACAACACTTTGCAGCAGAAAGAAGGAAAAGGCTTTTTTTGTGCAACAACTGAATATTCACAGCATCTTTATCAACGTCCTTTCTTCTCACTTCATCCGTTACTTTGTTTCTTTCTGGTTTGTTCTACGACACAGTTTGTGATCTTCATTTCTCCTGCAGTATGAAAGCCCTCTGATGGGATCTCTCTCTCCCTCTTTCTCTCTCTTTCTCTCTCTTCCTTCCTTCCTGTCAATATTTTCAACATCCATACTTCCTGAACAATGTTTTTTTTTTTTTCAACACCTGTTAGGTGAATAACAGGCCTAATACTGACAGCTCAATGCACCGGCTGGAGGGTGCGTGCATGCATGCTTGTGTGTGTGTGTGCGTGTGTGTGTGTGTGTGTGTGTGTGTGTGTGTGTGTGTGTGTGTGTGTTTGCACATGCAGATCTCTCCGCCGTCCGTCCAGGCCGCTCTCTCGCCCACCGGGCTCGGGGAGAGAGAGCATTCCTGCCGATGTTGTCTGGCGTGGAGGTTCACAGCTGTTGCTAGCAGACCCTAATGAGTTGCAACAGCTGCTAGCATGTTTGAATACACACACACACACACACACACACACACACACACATACACATGATTTAACTATTAATACACGTGGAAGTGTACCAGTCCTCCGGAGGGGCGAGTGCTTGTTATGTCTTTACACAATAAAGCCTGTCGCCTCGGTGGCACCTAAAGCATCTGCACATCTGGATGCGTGCCCAGCTGCATTGGAGCCACGAGTTCACGTTCCACATACAAGATGCTTTGAAAAAGAATGCAAAAACAAACCAGCAGAGGATGCTTCACAGAGCTCGTCAGGGCCCCGAGGTCGTTTTCCAATGTCCTTAATTGATTACGTCATTACTTTGACAAACGCAAATAATAAGCAGGAAAAAGAAGCTGTTCAGTGTTTTGACTTTTCCTTTGGTTACTTTCTGTATAAACTACTGATCTTGTTTATAGACGACTTAGAACTGCTTAAATCCACATTCTGCAGCGTTAAACAAAGTGATTGTGATTGTTTGTGGTTTCAACTTCTTCTTTAGTAAGAAAATAGCAACTTTCAAAAGAACACGGAGAAACTTGGAAGTGTTACTGAAGATGGAAACATTAAACACGATGATCTCCCGCCCTCGTAAAAAATAAAACATTATTTTCTTAATTAATGTAGCAGGAGACACAAGAGAAAAGTTATATTCACTTTTTGCATCACCACAAAAGCAGCTGTTAAGAGACAAACCGGCTACATGTGCACGATGTACAACCCACGGCCGAGTATCAGGACCAAAATAACCCGAACCCGTACCTGTAATCTGTCTTTTCTTGGCTCACTTCCACAGCAGCTGCAGACGGGACAACGAGGCCCTGCACACGGAGAGGCCGGCTAGCGGCTAACGGAGCTAGCGGCTAACGGAGCTAGCAGCTAACGGGGCTGTCAGGGGTTAAAGCTGCATGAGCGCTGCTTACTATATATCTGTTTATAGAATCCAGAATCTTCTTAAGGGTTTCACTTTTGCAGAAATGGGAAAGCGACCACTTCTCCTTAGTACTTACTGCACACACACTCCACTGGCCCTCCACACACATAAACACACTTGTGTGTATGTCAATATAACGACAGTGATGATGATATATATATATATATTTTGTCTTCAACCCCATGATACCATTTCCTGTCCTCCATGGTGCTCACTCCAGGACAGGATATATATATATATATATATATATATATATATATATATATATATATATATGATGCTTGTATAAATATATATATATATATATATATATACAAGCATCATCCCTACAGCCCCGCACTGCACTAACAAAGAAAGTATTGTGCCTAAAAAACTCCTAAACAACAAAACATGTTGTAATAAAGTCATTAAGGTCATCAAAGGTGATGTTTTTAAATACTATACAACAACAAAATAAAAAATATATGAAAGATCTATCAACACATATAAACAAACATGTACTGGCATCTCCATATATATATATTTATATATATATATATAAATATATATACTGGTTTTCAGACTCAAACATTTGCATACAGACGTTCCCCTGACCACGGTGCTGTACAACATTTTAATACCACAACGTGCAACGTGTGTGTGTGTGTGTGTGTGTGTGTGTGTGTGTGTGTGTGTGTGTGTGTGTGTGTGTGTGTGTTTCCGTCCTCTGACAAATCTCAACCACACACACCCTCGGGGGGTTTCTGTGAAGACGAGAGCCGATGAAGAAAGTGGAGAACGGGTTCTCACTCCAGCTGGTGACTCGGTGCCACTGCAGCTTCGTTGCATAATTTATTATTTTTGTCATCTCGCCATTGAATGAATGCACAAAAATGTTTTTCCCCTTTCTTCTCGCGCTCGAACAAGTGCCTCTAACCATCAACCACAAGACCAGATACGTGGCCTTCATGTGTGTTCTCTACGTCACAACGACTTCCTGTTTGTCTTTGAGTTCTGAATCCTCAATCTCTGCCCGGAGATAAAGAGAGAGAGAGAAGAGGAAGCGGACTGATCTGTAAACCGCCGAGAAAAGAGATGCGGGGTCATCACAACCTGAACCGAGACCGAGGAAAGAAGTAGCTCCTTTTATAAACTTTGAAACTTTTAAAGAAGCAATTTGTTTCGGTTGTGTCTTTCAACCACCAAACATTTAACTCTCAAACTCAGCCAATGAACTTCAGACCAAGCTCCAACTCACATTATTTGTGAATATTTCATATATTTCAGCAAAACCAGTGTTTCAGAATCAGAATCAGAACCATTTATTTGTTTTCACATTCAAGGAATTTGTCCTGGAGGAAGGTGCATAACATTTAACATTTACAATTGAACAGTAAACAGAGTGCAATACATGGGAATGAATGAACATTTACAGTTGACAGTAGAATATAAAAATAAGATAAAGTGCATGGAGTGTAAGTGTGTGTGAGTGTAAGAGTGGCGAGTGTATTTAAATATAAGGCATGAGGGCGTGTCCAGGGGAGTGTCCAGTGATCGTGTCGCTCGCTGCAGGAAGTTGTCGCCTCTTCGACCTTTTAAGGCTCGACAACACAAAACACACGAGCTGAGCGCTCGTCTCCTGCAGGAGGAGAGACGTTCACATAGAAACCAACGGAAACGTGGGCGGGTCACCTGACCAGGGTCACCTGACCAGGGTCACCTGACCAGGGTCACCTGACCAGGGTCACGGCCGCTGACATGTTGAACACACACAGCAGGAACCGGCTAGAGTTTACTAGAGTTTAGCTTTGCTTTAGAAACATGAGCGATATCATACAAACGGATTAATAGAACTAGCAAACGCTTTCATTAAGTTTGAGAGAGCAGAATATTATATTATTATTATAATTCTATTCACATTTTTCCATTTTTGTATATATTGTGCATTTTGTATATATATATATATATATTACTGCTTATCTAAATGCTGGTGTAGCAAAAAAAAAAATGATATGTAAAATTCCATTTAATTCTTCTTCTTCTTCTCTGACTAAACAAAGTTGACCCACTCGGTGTAATTATATAGTGAGTTGCACTTTTATATCGACAATAGTTTACTGCTGTTGCAATTTCCATAAACACGTCTTGGATCGTAGAGAGCTCGAAGAACAAAACTCTGGAGACGAAATCTCAGATTGAAGTTCGTCACGATTCATCCACACATGCAAAAACCAGCCAAACACACATCAACACACCAACACGTACACACATACACATTTACACACATCAACACACACCAAAGAATCAACAAGTAAGAGCATTGAAGAAGTGTTCGATGTGAAAAGGGAACGTGGCCCCCGGCTCCTCAGCGAGGCCCCGGGGTCAGAGCGGAGAGCTACAGTCATTACTGAGGGCCTGATTGCTGACAGGACCTTCCAACAGCCTGTGGTTAACTGGAGGAGCTGAGGGGGAGGAGCTGAGGGGGAGGAGCTGAGGGGGAGGAGCTTCAAATGCACCTGCGTGACGGCTTGTACTTCGGGGGCATGGATGCTATATTTTTGCACAACTTTTTTTGGGCCGGCCAGCTGAGCCACGACAAATAACAGACGGCAAGTGAAGCGGGACAGAGAGAGGCCACGTTTCATTCAGTGCATTTTCTGTGCACGCCATGTGTGTGTGCACGCCGTGTGTGCACGTGTGCGTGCACGTGTGCGTACACCGCCGCTCTGACTCACCTCTGATGGTTTCTTGTGCTGGTGGCGGACCCATGTGCTGCTGGTGCCCGTGTTCTTGGACGACCGGGACCACGACGTCACCTGACCTGCAGAAATAAAAGGAAATATATAAATAAATATATATAAAACATGCTCAATGGAAGTAATATTCATTAAACGTGTTCTTTTAGAGAACCAGAGGACAAGAAAAACTAATTAGCACAGCGTGTAACGAACTTAATCTGTCTTTGATTTGTCAAGGATGTGCATTCACGAGTTTGAACGTTGATTTAAAGTGTGAGTGTGTGTGTGTGTGTGTGTGTGTGTGTGTGTGTGTGTGTGTGTGTGTGTGTGTGTGTGTGTGTGTGTGTGTGTGTGTGTGTGTGTGCGCGTGTGTGTGTGTGTGTGACTTCATGTTCACAGCACGGCTTTAAATTCACTACAAAGAAACTTTATTGTCCCGCTGGAGAGGATTGTTTTCCAGACAGCGTCACAAATAAAAACCCGTCATGCAGCAGCAGGGAACCCGTCACAAAAAGAACACATGAAAAGTTAATAAATGAACAAGTGATGTGAGTTCAAGGCCTTTGTCAGTTACACAGATGGAGGTAAAGAAAGCAGCCGAACAACGACCAATAAAACGCCCACCAGCACTACCGCTGAGTCAGGCCTTTAATTGAAGCCGACTGATGATGATCTATTAGCTTTAATAAGTAATGACAGTATAAATAGCATCTTGTTAAGCAGTTAGTCCACTGTGGTCCTTTACAAGCTCATTAATACACAACTTAATGCCAATTAACCCGCCGCTGGAGCCGATATCCCACCCACCGCTTCAATCAGCTGCCCTGTGAGTGTGTGAGTGTGTGTGTGTGTGTGTGTGGGGGGGGGGGGGGGAGGAGCAGAAGAGTGTGTATCATTTAATTCATGCTGTTTTTCTATATTTATTTTATATTTTCATCTGTGCGCCGCGAAGAAGGCTGTCATTCAAAATCACATCACACTGGCATAATGGAGAGCACAGATTTGCCAATACTGAGTATTATAGCACATTGTGACCGTGTGTGTGTGTGTGTGTGTGTGTGTGTGTGTGTGTGTGTCTCTGCTGCCTCCCACTCAACATATTTCCCTCGCCACCACAGCGGTGTTGCCACCGTGCTAATTTTACTTGTGACGTCCAAACAACCAACAGCGCCCGGGGCCGAGCTGCTGTCCAAATTACAGACTCGCTCTGCCTGCACACACACACACACACACACACACACACACACACACACACACACACACACACACACACACACACACACACACACAATTCACACATACACATGTATACTGTATATAGAGCTGCTAACACATCCACGTATTTGCCACATATGCACACTCGCAGTCACACACATCCACAGCTATTTCCCACCATCACACACACACACACACACACTCGTTCACTGCCACAGCATGACTAGAAATATGGGGTGAATTGATCCCTCCTCAAAGCCCCGCCCCCTCCCGCTGCTACAAGCGGCAAGCTGTCAGTGCTACGTTGCCATGGAGCCCACACTGTCACTAACTGGAGAACCGGATCCGAGCGTCTGATTCCGGAGAGAAGCGACAGAGGGGTCAACCGGCGGCCACGCGTGGGTCTGAGCTCCGAGTGGAGTGTTGCAAAGTGTCACCACCTGACGGAGTGTGTGTGTGTGTGTGTGTGTGTGTGTGTGTGTGTGTGTGTGTGTGTGTGTGTGTGTGTGTGTGTGTGTGTGTGTGTGTGTGTGTGTGTGTGTGTGTGTGAGTGTGTGTGTGTGTGTGTGAGTGTGTGAGTGTGTGTGCAGGACAGAGAGGGGACCTGTCTTTACCTTTTCAAAGTAAAGCTACTGCACATCAAAACCACATCAACCAGACCAAGTGAGAGCGGTGTGAATGTGAGTGTGTGTGTGAGTGTGTGTGCGGCCATTGTTTTTCATTTCAACACACCTGAACCCCCCTCAGAGCGACAAAGAGCTCTGTTGTGCAGCAACACCTCGTTAACACACATTATGTTGTGCGTTCTCATTTGTCACGGATCTGTGTATGTGGATATAATCAGTGACGCTGTGTGCCAATCTGCTGGCCATTTTCTGAGTACTTGAGTGTGTGTGTGTGTGTGTGTGTGTGTGTGTGTTACAGGTAACATCCTTGCACCCCGGGGGGGCAGCTGCACCGCATCATCACAGTGTGACCAAACGAGCTCGAGCGGCAGGTTACCGTCATCGGCGTGTGTTAATTAAGCCCCGCTCGGTGCACGGCAGGCACCATCATCACGGCATCCTTCAATTAGAAACCCGATCGCTCTTCGGTCAACACATGCAGCTGGAGCCCTCGCCGCCTGCACTGGAAGCTAACGGCTAACGGCTAACAGGCTACCAGCCTGTTAAACCGGCTGTAAAGAGGGATGAATAACCCAGAACACGTTGGGTGATTATGTCTGAGCTGTGTGGGTCCTTGTGTAGCTTCATGCTGCTCACTGATGCTATTGAAGGTGGGCGTGTCTTTATTAGAAGTGAGCGTGTCTTTATTGGAGGTGGGCATGTCTTTATTGAAGGCGGGCGTGTCTTTATTGGAGGTGGGCGTGTCTTTATTGAAGGCTGACGTGTCTTTATTGAAGGCGGGCATACCTTTATTAAAGGTGGGCGTGTCTTTATTGAAGGTGGGCGTGTCTCTATTAAATGTAGGCATGTCTTTATTGAAGGTGGGCGTGTCTCTATTGAATGTAGGCGTGTCTTTATTGAAGGTGGGCGTGTCTTTATTACAGATGGGCATGTCTTTAGTGAAGATGGGCGTGTCTTTACTTAATGTGGGCGTATCTCTACTGAAGGTGGGCGTGTCTCTATTGAAGGTGGGTGTGTCTCTATTGAAGGTGGGTGTGTCTCTCTGCTCCCTGGTTGTTTCAACCTTCACGTGTTACGTTAGTGATAGAGGGTGAAAACATTCCGGATGGTTTTCCCATTGAAGGAGACTTTTCCTTCATAGGACAAGGCTCACATGTCCCAGGAACATGTGGACCAGAGAACAAGTTCATAACTCATTATTTATGTTTTTAATCAGGTTTTATTGACCATTCCATAATTTTTCACCCGATTTTGAGCCATTTTTCAGGGTCCCCCCATGAAACCTGTTTTTAGTTTTATGAGAAGTTCTACAGGGTAAAATAAAAGAAGAGGATTAAAATTTGCCTTGTCTTGTTGTATTTTAATATATTCTGATGAGAAGTGTTTTTTATGAGATACATTATATCGGGTGTTACTATTGTTAACGTTAGTGTTCGAGGGTTAAGCCCCTGGTTCCTATGCTACCCGGGCAAAAAGCTTATTAAAAGGAGTGAAATAATATCTTAAACTCCATCAGTTCAGCAGAAAGACACAAAACCAAAATAACTCACAATTTGATGCATTTATTAGTTGTTAGTGTGACGTGACGGAGGAAGAGCCACACACGTGTATTTGCTTGTTATGTTAAGATGCGTACCAGATGCGAAATGCCAGGAATTAGTCACGCTGCTGCCAAAGAGAAAGCCAAGAAGAATGACATTTAAAAATGGAATTAAAATGACTAAACCCTCCTCTTTTATAATCGGCTGTGAGAGCCAGGAGCGCTTGTGTATCACCGCGCCGCCGTTCAGAGTCGCCGTGTTGTTTCCAGCAGAAAGCTGCCGGACGGGCCAGATGTTCCCATCATGCAGTGTGTCTCGGCTCCTACGCCGGTCGTAAACACCCAGCTCGCTAATCTTTACAGTACTTTACTGAACGGTAGATCCAGTCTGTCGTGTGTCCACCGGCCGGCCTGTTGACTGCCTGCGATCGCATCACATCCTGTGTGTGTGAAGCGCCCGGTGGGCGAAGGTCAGCGGGGTCATCTCACCACGGCCAGAAGATAATGTGACGTACAGCGTGGTACTCAACAGCTGCTCGGGCGACCGATTCATATTTATATTTTTAACCAGGTAGCCAGACGCACAACAACTCACTTTTTTGACTGGTTTCTTACTCCCTCACACACACACACACACACACACACACACACACACACACACCAGACTCTCTCTCCTACTTACTGTCGGTGGTGTCCGAGTCGTTGCTGCTCGTGGAGTATTTTCTCCTCTTCTTTTCGCTCTCCATCTGTCAAAGTGGCACAGAGGGATGGAGAGGGGGGGGGAGGGAGAGGGGGGAGGCAGGGAGAGAAAAACGACGGGTGAGAAGATGTTCACCATGAAAACACACTTGTTAATGAAATAACGCCCCGATGGCACCAATCTGCCGGCACCTCCACAATAAACCGACTCCATCGCCGTCACGTTAGCGCCTCCAGACTCGCCGGCAGCTTCACGCCGACAGGCGAGTGAACTCATCGTGCACCGGAGCTGTTGCAAAAGTCCCCTTGCACGAGTCCCCTTGCACGAGTCCTCTTACACGAGTCCCCTTGCACAAGTCCCCTTTGCACGAGTCCCCTTGCACGAGTCCTCTAACACGAGTCCCCTTGCACGAGTCCCCTTGCACGAGACACCTTTCACGAGTCCTCTAACACGAGTCCACTTTCACGAGTCCCCTTGCACGAGTCCTCTTACACGAGTCCCCTTGCACGAGTCCCCTTGCACGAGACACCTTTCACGAGTCCCCTTTGCACGAGTCCCCTTGCACGAGTCCACTTTCACGAGTCCACTTTCACGAGTCCCCTTGCACGAGTCCTCTAACACGAGTCCCCTTGCACGAGTCCCCTTGCACGAGTCCCCTTGCACGAGACACCTTTCACGAGTCCCCTTTGCACGAGTCCCCTTGCACGAGTCCTCTAACACGAGTCCACTTTCACGAGTCCCCTTGCACGAGTCCTCTTTCACGAGTCCCCTTGCACGAGTCCCCTTGCACAAGTCCCTTTGCACGAGTCCCTTTCACGAGTCCCCTTATACGGAGTGCCTGCTAAGAGAAGGGAAAGAAGGAAAGAAGGGAGGGCCACGGGGTCAAGAGAGTCTGAAAGAGAGAGAGAAACGAACCAAAGAGAGGAGAAGACACGGCCGAGGACTCAAAAGGAGGATTTTAGTGCACCGCCAGAGCGAGGCAGCAAGGCCGAGAGAGGGGGGGGGGGGGGTGGGGGGGGGGGGTTACGACCTTCAGGGGGGGCGGGATGGGGGGGAGGGATTTAGGTGGTCATAAAACTGGACTATTCCTTCGCATAAGAGGCTCTTCCTTCATCCTCCACTCTCACCTCCTCTGACATTTATGCTGACAGAAAAGAAAAGCGCTTCTTCCTCCAAGTCCTGCCATCTTCCCCTCTTCCCTCCCTTCCTTACAATAACAGGGACACGGGGAGTCAGCGGTGGGAGGTTAAGTACATTATTGACTCCCCCCCTCCTCCCCCCAACCCGTCTAGCTCTCCCTCTCTTCCTGCCTTTGAGCGGAGTGGTTAAGTACATCATTGACTTCCTCCAGCTTCGTCTGTCTGACTCTGAGTCTGCACGCTTGGATCCGTCTCAGGGTTTCCCCCTCGCCTCTTAACCCCTCCGCCGACCCACTTAAACCACACTCAGGGTTCCAGAGTTGTTGCGTTTTTTTATTACATTTTTTTTCTTCTTCTGACCACCCAAAGGAAAATGTGACCGGTAAGAAAAAAGAAAAGATGTGTTCGTCACACAAAGCCTCTTAAACCAGTCGCTTTACAAGTTGTGTTGAAGCCTTTACAAGAACAGAGTGTTTTGTGGGGGAAATGGCAACGGGCTAAACCAAACACGAGGATTTAAATGCAACTGCAAATTTCATCGGTACTCGATTCAACCGAGAAGAAAAGTAGAATTTTGGGCCGAGTTCTTTCCTCGGGCGTCTCCCACGTATCAGATCGCTGTACCTGAGGCTGCAGCTGCATGTGGAGGGTTTTATTTCTCTCGGCTGGCCTCCATCCATCAACGTGACGGCTTTGATTTGCTGCACAACATCGTAAGAAACTCCTCCACCGGTTTGAAATGAAAAGGCCGGCTTACGATGAGCACTCATCACGAGCCGGGAGACGTTTTAACGCTTCGGAAACGCCAGAGAAACACGAGTGTGTTAGCTCCAGAGACGAGCGAGAGATTCGATTCAATTGGAGCTACGCTAGTCCCACCGCAGCACCTGTGGGGGGAACACGTTCCCATTGCTCCCATTGCTCATAAACACACAGCAACCCGAGGGTTCAATTCCCAGCTGCTGGCGCTTCCAGGCACGGCAAAGAAACTCAACATCTGAATGCCTGTCAGACAGGCTGGAGGGCGGGAAACCCATAAGATGTCAGAGATCAACAGGAAGCTTAAGAGGCCTTTATGGGTGGGAAGTGTGAATGAAATGCTAATTTATGGAGCGTGCATGTTTGGAAGGGAAACACCAAGTTTTTTTTTATTTGGCAGATCAAAGACAAAGATATATTTTGCTTTAAACATCTCAATAATCAAGTTTCAGGTGCTTTTGAGGTGAGTGGGTCAGTTTTGCATGTTTTTTATATTAAAAACACCACTTTGGGCAAAAACAATTACCGCAAGACTCTTTCCTCTTCCCCTTTCTGCTTGAAAAAAAAACATTTTTTAATGCCAATTATTTCACAACAGCTTTTGCATTTAACAGCTGGTTGACACTTCAGTTTGGAATTTTCTTAAAACTCCCAAAAAACATCTCTTCAGTCGACCAGACCCTCGTCTCCAGAGGAGAGGGGGAGGGGCTTGTGGCTGCAGCTGCAGCTGCTGACGTTCGGTTGGCTGACGGTGCCGCCTGGTTGAGAGCTCAACAAAAAAGAAAAATCCCAGAAATAATCTCCTGTTGTGTGAAGACAGGCCTCAGCGAATCTCCCTATAATTTAGTTTTAGTTTTTGTTTTATGTAACAGCAGCAATTGGAGAATAATTTCGCTTTTCACGATCCAAGGCAGTTTTTCTGTGGTTCCACTTTCTGTGTTCTAGCTGAAAAGGCGTCTTTGAGGACACCCGTTAGGATGAAAGCACCAAACACTTGCTTGACTGTACGCCCTCAGAAGGGAAAATTGGAAGCGGATTATAATGATTTTCTCTTTTGCAACGCTGCCTCTTCTCTCATTGACCACGACGGGCTGCGTGAGCTGGACTCAAAACTTCACCGTTTCTGACCGGTAATTGTGTGTTTTGATCCTGTTTACTGGCTTCATTCGACTTTATATTAGATTTACGCCGACTAACTGATTTGGGGATCGTATTCCATTGTGCCGGCGTCTCCGGGGACCGGATACCGGGTTCGCTGTCTCCGGCTCATGAAGCCGCCATTGGGGGGACGGACCTGAGATCGTGAGCTGACGGGACTCTCCTGAACCTCTTGTCCCGGTTCTGGTGGTGCGCTGGCCCGTTAAAGGGAATGATGGTAATTGGGAATGTCACTGTCATCATCTTTTGGAGCAGGATCACCTCACAGGCACGAGGCAGACTGAGGACTCTGCAACCGCCAAGAAAAGTCTCTAAGTCCTGGCCCCCCCAGCCCCCAGACCACCTGATAACCTCCCTACTTCCCCTTCCCCCATCTCCCATCCTTAGCTTGCATGTCTGCCCCCCGTCTCTCTCTTTCTGGCCCGGTACCGTCGGCCCTGTCTCAATCAGCCCAGCGAACCAGAGCCAAGGCTGCAGATTTAGATGTTTCCTGTTCTCTGGAGAGGAGGGAGTGGATGGAGGAGGAGGAGGAGGAGGAGGAGGAGGAGGAGGAGGAGGAGGAGGAGGAGGAGGAGGAGGAGGAGGAGGAAACGGGGGGAAGACTCACAAATGTACAACTTCATCTCAATCAGCCCGGAGAAGCAGACTCTGGGTCTGCACCGGGTTACTTCCTGTCCATACGAGGAAGAAGTAAAGAAGACAAACAGAAACATGAGGAACTGCGTGCTTCCATCTGTGGAGACAGAATTCAAACTCTCGTAAGTTTGATCTTTTGTATCCATTTTTTATTGGACTTTGGACTTTTGCTACTTTTGATTCCAGCAATTCCACTAGAAACCACTTCTCGGCCACGATGGCGGCCCTCACGTGTCCATGATACCTCAACGTGATTCACTTATGCAACACTGAGGTGAACGTTACATGAACGTTATCTCTCTGTTCTATCGCTCTGTTTTCCTCTTGCCGTCTCAATGCTTCACCGTAATGTTGCAGCACATTGAAGGAGAGCAACAAGCTGCTGCTCCATCGGATTTGTGTAATTGTGATATATATATATATATATATATATAAATTGGGCGAAGTGGTTTAGAAAAGACTTCTCATGCAATACCTTCTTTATTCTAGGGTTGTATTTGTTGTGGTGGACCAGGGAGAGAGCGGGAGGCCAGGGGGCGGAGCCCAAGGCTCCGGCTGGGAGAAGTAGTGGACGGGAGGTATTTCCCAGTGCAGGTGCTCCAGCCAATGGGAGCTTGGCAGTGGACGCACCTGCCAGCAATTCCCAATCAAGGGGATATATCTTTGGCTGAGGAGCTGCAGGGAGGAGAGAGAAGACAGGAGGCCACAAGCGAGACAGAAGGAAGAAAAGTGAAGAGCCCAGACGCAGGAAGGAACTGCCTACTAACCTCTCGCCCTTGCTCTACCCACAGGCTCGAGGACCCTGCACCCCCACGGCGTGAGGCCACGGACCCCGGACGGGAAGAACTTTGAGTTGACTTTGTCCCCACCCCCTACCCCCGCACGTTTGCATTAAAAGCCTCTTTCTTTGTTAAATCCAACCTCGCTCGTTGTCTCCTCTTTTACCCTTGGATCTCACCTCCCTCCCCCCACCGGGTGCGACATTGTATTCTGCATGTGTCTTATGTTCCTACAGTATTCTGCTGTGTTGCATCATTATTCTGCATTACAGAGAAATGTTTGATCAATTATTCATTTAGATTATTCCATTTCGTCTTTGTGAGTATTTGCCGATCCGGCAAGTCTCCCATTTGGTTGGAGCTGTTTTACAATAACTTATGGGTCAAACTGTTAATTGTTTAATGGAGAAATTAGGCAGATTAATCGATAAATAGTTACTTTATTAATCCAGCATGGGGAATTTTTTCTCGCTCCAGCAGCATTTATACAAGTAAGCAATAAAATATAAAAATAATAATAGAATAGAATAATAAGAGAAATTCCAAATATATACAAAAATAGTAATATTAAATTAAATTAATTAACAAAACAGTAGCCAAACAAATCCAAATCCCACTGTGTACGTAAAGTATTGCAGTATAACAGAGCAGCAGTGTGTGTGTGTGTGTGTGTGTGTGTGTGTGTGTGTGTGTGTGACCCTGCACTCTGTCAGAGTTGAAGCAGGACAATAGCCGGAGGCCACCAGCTGTCAGAGGCAGTGAGACCGAGGGGAACGCCAACAAACGGAGAGAAATATGATGATAATAATGTGCTTCTGGTTTGGCTGAACATTTCTGACAAGTGAAAAATTGTTCTCCGGGCTACGAAGGAAGTAATGTGAAGTTTTTGTGAGAGTTTCAGAGATCATGAGAGGAGCGAGAAGACGGAGAGTGGAGAGTGTCGCCGGGGTGATGGAGAGAAGGATGGAGAGAAAGATGAGAGTTGGATTGGAAGGAGATCCAGACAGTCAGAATATTTAATGTGAAGACGGATAAACAAGAGAAACACAAACCAAAGGGCTTTTCAATACACTGTGCTCAGTGTAACACACACAGGGAGGTGCACATACACACTGAATCCACCTTAAACGTCCACATCGTGATGCTAATGTACACAAGCTAATGCTAATGAGCTAATTATTCAATATAATAAGCAAATGTGAACTCTCTGTCTTAAAGCAACGGTTTCAAACAGAAAAAAGTATATTTTTTCCTCGTTAATATGCAGAATGTCATAAGGTGGAGTCATCGTAGTGAGTGTGTCGTAGTGAGTGTGTCGTAGTGAGTGTGTCGTAGTGAGTGTGTCGTAGTGAGTGTGTCGTAGTGAGTGTGGAGCTCGTCCAATAACGTGTTGCATTGTTTCACACACAGACAGGCCGACGCCCCCGCAGGGACGTATTGTCCTGCCGGGTATAAAATAAATAAGAAGAGCCAAGAATGCAGATACAATTTGTAAAAACATACATCGTCTCACACACACACACACACACAGCCAGGATGTAACAGTTGGCATGCTGTCCGCTGCTCCATTACGTTACAAAGCTATGCGACGGTTCACATCAGCCAGGGGGCATTGAATGGCAGCCAGACAATGCACAGTGTACACACACACACACACACACACACACACACACACACACAAACACAAAGCTGAGGAAATGGCCAACAGCGTGGCTAATAACTGAGTCCGCTGAGGGCGAGGAAGTCACGCAGAACTTCTCGGTGTTTAAAGACAGCCGCTGGATCAAACCATCGCCGACCCATTAACAAGTCCAAACCCCAAAACTTCATCCATCAACAGTCCTGCACATTTCATTTGACATCCTGAAGGACACTAAAAAAAAGTTTTAAAAAAACCCAAAACCTGAAGAGACAGCCGCCTCCAGCTCTCATTTGAATTCCATCATCTAGCGCCGGCCACATTTCCTGTGCATAGTTTAGTGTCAGCCCTAAACATTTACAATAAGGCAAACAGCGAGAAAGGTTGACTAATGCATGCTGGGAAAGCCAAGTCGCCCGGGGAGCTAATTAATTGGCTGACTGTGCCAGTGCCGAGAGCCCGCTGTGTCTGGCTGAGCGCTTAAAGGGGACGGCGCTCTGCAACAGGACAACAGACGGGTCCGGACAGCAAACTGCAGGTGGGAGGGAAGACACACAAAAAAAAAAAACATGCGTCGGCTATTCTGCAGGATTAAAGCGCCGGGTGAGGAACCCAGTTTGGATGTTGGAGGGAAATGCTACATGACAGCAGCTTGTTTTCTAACAGTGTGCGCTCGACGTGTTCTCACACTCGCGGTGTGTTCAAAGCATCTTCTTCACACTTCGGGGCATTTCCTTCCTTTTTTGGGGGTCGGGTGAGAATGACGGAGTCGAGCTGAGTCGCAGCCGCACCTGTACATCTCCATCCAACTGTGATGCGATTAAATGGTGCACAACATAATCCAGGACTCTGATAAGACCTGTAATCTCCCTGAATGGCAGGTCCCTTCATTTCCTTTCAGGGTACCGCTCCTGAACATCCCAGAGGTTTGTGTTGCAGCTGGAGCGGATTATTCTTCTGATTGATGCATTCATTGTCTGATCCGTGAAACTCTCCAACACCCAGAACGTACCAAAAGATACAAGGAGAAGCAAAATGCTCACTTTATAACAGCTGCAGACGTTCGACTGTTCGAAATGCGTTGGCAGTTAGCTGAAAGGACCACTGTGTGTCGGTGCAACCACTAGCATGTTAGCATGCTAACGGTGGCATTTAGCTTAAAGGACCACTGCGTGTGTCGGTGCAACCACTAGCATGTTAGCATGCTAACGGTGGCATTTAGCCTAAAGGAGCACTGTGTGTCGGTGCAACCACTAGCATGTTAGCATGCTAACGGTGGCATTTAGCCTAAAGGAGCACTGTGTGTCGGTGCAACCACTAGCATGTTAGCATGCTAACGTTGGCATTTAGCTTAGTAATAGTAGTAGTAGTAGTAGCTCCCATTTGTCTCTGTCTGTCTGTCTGTCTGTAGATGACAGTGCAGAAACACTGTTGTGGTTTGGTGTCTTTTTTCAGCACTTTGCAGCACTTAAGGTCAGCACACTACAACGGTTGCCATGATGGTGATTTATTATTAAGAGACTTGAGCTGCAGAGACCCAGTGGCGCACACACACACACACACACACACACACACACACACACACACACA
>CM042229.1:1520000-1522500 GCA_023566465.1 Cottus gobio | reverse complement strand
GAGGGGGATGAAAAGGACGTAGAGACGGAGGACGAGCAGCACTCTGCCCTTCACTGCCCACAACCCCGACTACACCACCTCCCTGTTTATCTACCTGCACCTCCTCCTCCTCCTCCTCTTCCTCCTCCTCCCCTCTTCTTGTCATCTGTGATCCCTCCCCTCTGCCTTCTGTCCCCGCTGGCTTCACCTTCCCCGTCTTCTCATTTGTCTCTTGTTGTCTTCAAACTTTCCTCTATGGTCTCACCTGAACGGACATTTTTTATTTTACATTTTTTATATAAACTCTCCGGCCTTCTTCTCTATTCACTTTAATTATTATTTGACGTTTTTTAAAAACACATTAAGCACAAATTAAATCTTCAACACTGAGTCAGAAGCTTCTTTTCATCTTGGATCAAACCGCAAAATGAAGGTTTGACATGTTTCTGTCTGTTGTTTACTCGCCCTCTCTCCCCACACACACACACGCACGCACACGCACACGCACACGCACACGCACACGCACACGCACACGCACACGCACACGCACACGCACACGCACACACACACACACGCACACACACACACACACTCTCTTCCCATCAGGAGCTCAAGCAGCATCTGTCAGGCTGTCCATCACTGCGCCTTCACATTTATTTTATTTTTATTCCCTAAAGAAGAGCAGGCAGACTGAGAGAAGAAAGTCTGACATGATGCCATAAAATATAAAAAAAAGAATGAAGAAAGAAAGAATGAATTGAAACCTGTTGCTGACTTTCTTCAGAAAACACACAAAAAAGGAGGATTCGCTTTTTGTAAGATATAATACGGACTGTAAACAGTCAAAAATATTCAAAAATACTCAAATTTTTGCATTTGTGCTTCACGAAATATCACTCAAGAAATCTCACGTGCACCTCCACAATGTAAAAGCTTTGGATTCCTTCAGGAGACGAGATGATGTCGCTGTGAACTATCACAAAAGAAGAAATGGATCATTAATTTCATGTGAAAACCATCTGCTGCACCGCTCTTCTTCAGGCGGCGAGGGACTCAGAGTTATGGAGCATATTCCAATACTCCTGCAAAATAAAATGTTTTGAATCCTCCTGTGAGCGAACCGCTTTTCTTCCTCTCCGGCGACGTGTGTGCAGGTGTGCAAATGATGCTCAAAAATAATAATAATTAAAAACAACCCCCTCTATCCCCCTTGGAGGTCTGACGTCATCTCCTGCCCACTAAACAGCATGTTAGCATTCTCTCTCTCTCACACACACACACACACACACACACACACACACACACACACACACACACACACACACACACACACACACACACACACACACACACACACACACACACACACACACACACACACACACACACACACACACACACACACACACACACACACACTCACACACACTAATGAGGGTGTACGCCACAGCGGGGAGAACACACACTGTCAAAACACACACGGGTTCATGCATAAACACACACACGCCGCCTTCAATCCAATCAATCTGGTTTCATGCTGCAAGAAAACATGCACGGCACACACACAGTTTATTCACGTATGTGTGTGTGTGTGTGTGTGTGTGTGTGTGTGTGTGTGTGTGTGTGTGTGTGTGTGTGTGTGCAGTTTGAATATTTGTCATTGGGGAAAAAAACGTGTGAAAACGTCGACATTCGGTAAAACGTCCTGAAGAAGAAACTTTTTTTTTTGGGGTTATTGTCAAACTCGCCGAGTTGATGCAAATTCCTGACGAACCTCTTCTTCTTCTACTACTTCTTTACTGGCGGCTCACAGCCTGGAGCCTCACGTCTGACCAAACTGAGGCTGAGTTATTTATTTAAAAAATGTACATAAAAGTGTAATAAAGAATGCATTCAGAGTCTTATCATCAGTCTTCACTATTAGTCATAATTTCGTATATTAAGTTGAAGAGAGCTTGTTTATTTGTTTACATACTTTGTTTACATTCAACACATTATTTCTTGCTCATTCTGTCTCTCGACGTTCAGACAGAAAGTCGACAATAAATCAACAAAAGATTAGATTTATGTTTGTCAGTATCGAAATCGTTTATCCAATATCGGTGTGTTCTCGACTCACTAAATCACAGCTCACACACACACGAATGTACAGTTTACGTGACGTCAGCAGTCCCATTCATGAACACCCCTCCCCCCCCCCCTCCTCCTCCTCCTCCTCCTCCTCCTCCTCCTCCTCCTCCTCACTACGTAACAGCTAATGCGATACAACAGACCACGTGGGGTCCTTACCCCCTTTCCCAGCCAATCCCGGCTCAGCACTTAACGCAGCCGACACAAACACACACACGCTACGCTACCCTCCACTCCCCGCCCACACACACGTGTGCGTATGAACACATGTGAGGCTTTTAAAAGGTGACATAATGTACATTATGACACACAGCTGGAGAGGAGATAATGAGGAGGAGAGAGATGGGGTGGTCGATGGATGGATGAGAGGATGAGGAGTAAAAGAGAGCAG